>RJWJ010025723.1:0-23652 GCA_004363605.1 Indri indri | reverse complement strand
GAGTCCCTTATATAAAACGAGGCAGTTTTGCATATAACCTATGCACATCTTCCCATGTACTTTAAATTATCTCTAGATTACTTATAATACCTAATTCTATGTCTACATTTCACTTTATTTGTGTGGATTCAGCATAGAGTTCGGCACACAGCAAGTTCAAGTTTTGCTTTTTGGAACTTTGTTGAATGTTTTTTTTTGAGGTGTTTTTTTTTTTTTTTTTGGCACAGAGTCTTGCTCTGTCACCCGGGCTAGAGTGCCATGGCATCAGCCCAGCTCACAGCAACCTCCAACTCCTGAGATCAAGCAATCCTCCTTGTCTCAGCCCCCAAGTAGCTGGGACTACAAGCACATGCCACCTCGCCTGGCTAATTTTTTTCTGTTTTCATTAGAGATGGGGTCTCGCTTTTGCTCAGGCTGGTCTCGAACTCCTGAGCTCAAGCAATCCTCCTGCCTCGGCCTCCCAGAGTGCTAGGATTACAGGCATGAGCCACTGTACCCAGCCTAAAGTTTACGTTAGTTAAAACATGTAAAGCACTTACAATCATGTCATGTGAGTAATAAGTGCACTTCGTTTTGGCTATTTTTGGCATCCATAAACAATGTATATTATGCTTTTGTAATTTCAGCAAAAATAGGATCATAATTCCCCTCTTTTTTTACTCTGTTTTTGAGACCTATTCCTCTCATGTTGATGTCAGTGGAGACTCTAGATCGAAGTTACCGTTTTCCCTGCAGTGTCGTCATCCACCAGGTGACTGTATCTCTAGCAGTGGGCTTGCCGTGCTGAAGAGCTGACATGTTAAGCTTTTTTAGATACTGTCCTGGAGAGAGGCTGTGCTGCCGTGAGCACCAGCGGCAACCGAGTTCATCCGTTTTCCTACATCCTTGTCAATACATAGTATTACTGGACTTTATAGCGTTTGCTACTCTGGTCAGGGTGAAAGGGTCTCTCATTGTGGTTTTAATTTCCATTTCCCTGATTACCAGCAAGACCGAACATCTTTTTTTTTTTTTTTTTTCAATAGAAACGGGGTCCCGCTCTTGCTCAGGCTGGTCTCAAACTCCTGAGCTCAAATGATCCACCCGCCTCGGCCTACCAGAGTTTTAGGATTACAGGCGTGAGCCACCGCGCCCGGCCAAGGTTGAACACCTTGTGAAATGTTTATTGTTGATGTCTTCTGTGACTCTTCTGTTCATAGTCTTTGCCCATTTGTTGTGTTAGATTGTCCTTATTGATTTGCAGAATTTTTAAAAAAGATACAGGCTAAATATTAATCCTTTGTCTCATATATAAAATAAAATTTACAAACGCAGGCAGTTGCTGGCCTTTTAGCCTTGTTGATGATGCGTGCTTCTCTGAGGACCTAGGGGCTGGCCTCACATCAAATGCCTGTGGAGGGGATAGGAGCAGAGGCCAGTTGATGACTTGGAACAAAACAGGATATTACTTTCAATTTCATCTTGAAAACGTTGCTGGTGGCTAGCATGACACCCTCCCCAGGAATCAGGGGTCGGCCTCAGCTTGGGGGGTGTTCCTGCAGTTCTGTGGCCCCTCACAATAAGTCACAGTTGTGAGTCCACTGATCCTTCCGCAGCGTTGGTTGCTGAAAGGATTAAGGGGCCTTGCCCAGGGCCTGAGACAATTCCAGTCCCTGGCAGGGGTACTGTCTACCTGTAAACCTCTGGCCCCAGTTCCAGGAACCTCCACCCAGCAGGTAATATGTAACAGGAGGCAAAACAAACAGCTTCTCCCCTTAGACTCTGGATTGTAGACCTGTTCTCTCGCTCAGGCACGTGCAAGTCCTCCATCAGCACCCAGCTCTGCCTGTGGCCTCTACCTAACCCTGTCGGAACAGTGTCATCCTTTGTGCCCACCCACAGTCACCTCCAGCCCCTGGCTTTGGTCGCCAGCTCTGGGATGTCACAGAAGCCACGGCCATTCCCTGCAGTTCCCCGCGCCAGCTTGCCCTTGTTTTCTGTCCAGTTCCTGCCGATCGGCAAGGCCGGACTGGGCGGGGCTGGTGCTGGGACCCCAGGCTTTCCAGGGGGGTCCAGCCAGGAGGCTGTGCAGGTAGCGTGCAAAGCCACTGTGGGTGGGTGCCAGGAGAGGTGAGCTGGAACCACGACAACAGAGCAGTGAGATAAGAGGCAGTGAAGAGGATGAATCAGGTACCACGACTAAATCATGGAAGAGTCTGTGTGTGCTTGAACTCTGCCAGGCATGAGTTCCAGTGGGGGCAGCTGCTGAAGGGGCCGACTCAGGAGGGGTCCTCTATGGGCCTGTGCCACTGAGAGGGCCCTGTCAGCCCGCAGGGCCCCCAAGGGAAGCTGAGGACAGGCTGCGGGAGAAAGAGCAATGCTCTTAGAAAGGGGTGCAGATTTACCACCAACCAGGGTCAGAACCTGAAGAAAACAAATGTTTTGCTGCTTCTTTCATAAAAACAAATGGTCTCGGACCACATGAGAATCAGAGACACATGCAGAAGTCCTTTTTAAACCATAAGGCTTGGAAGAACATTCCAGGCAGAGGACCGGCACTGAGGCGAAGTATCTTAAACCACAAGAGATGGCTGAACAGAATTGTCCAAGGGTTACATGACCATCACAGGAGATAAGGTCAACCGAAACCACCAGTTATAGTTAAACAGCAGTAGCCTGAAGCCATGATATGTGACACCACCAGTGACCCGAGCCCAACTTCTGAACACCCCCCTTTAAAAAAGCCCTGTTTTTCTGCTTAAAGACAGGATGGTGGTCTTTGAGACACTAGTCCACTGCCCTCCTCATTTGCTGGCAAATTAATAAACTTCTCTTTCCTTTCCCTAAAAAGAAATTAAATAAATAAAAATAAGCCATAAATCTCTACAAAGATTCATTTTATATTGTATCAAGGCCTTGGAAGCCAGACAATCCTTTGAATCCCAGCTTGGCTGCTTATGAGTCTGTGGCTTTGGGTGAAGCACTGCATTTCTTTGAGTCTCATTCCCTCTCTGTAAAATGGGTATGTCTCGGCAACAGTTAGGAAGATCACAGGAGATCATGTATGCAGAGGGTTTACAGGAGAGCTGGCATGAGGACACACCAACAAATATTGACTTCCAATGTTCTGAAATATGCTTTTTCACCTAAAATGTATTAGACATTTTCCCTATCATTAAATGTAGAGTATCTTCATTTTTTAATGGCTTAGTGTTCCATTGTATAGATGCTCTGTAATTTAGTTATCTAATCCCTTACTCATAGGAATAAAGGTTTTTTTTCCCAATTCTTTGCTAAGAAGCAATTAATGTCCTTATTCATACCTTTCTTTTTCTTTTTCTTTCTCTCTCTTTTTTTTTTAACAGAGACGGGGTCTTCCTCTTGCTCAGGCTGGTCTCAAACTCCTGACCTCAAGCGATCCTCCCGCATTGGCCTCCCAGAGTGCTAGGATTACAGGCGTGAGCCCCCATGCCTGGCCCTTATTCATACCTTTAATCGTTTGTTAGTTTTTGTTTTTCATTTCTTAGGAAAGATTCCTAAAAGTAGAATCGCTGGGTCAAAAGTTATGCATATTCAAAATGTTAATAGATACTAAATCAGAAGGGATCCAGATTTACAGGTTCTGCAGCTTGCACGATTTGGGAGTTACTCTTTCTGAAAAAGAATGTGAAACTATAAATAACAAATTTAGTGCAAATCAAAGATTCATTTAGAATAAGAGTAGAATTTGCTACAAATTGCTAGAAACATGAAGGTTCTTTTTTTGAGATCTCTTTAAGAAATTTGCCAGAAATGCTGACATATATGTTGATTTGCAATCATCTTCCCCTCTCCAATTTCCAGGAACTCCCAGCACTAGGGTGGTAGAGAGAAGCCAGTTTCGGGGGAGATGCTGAAGCATAAATTTCATAGGCTTCATGGCATCCGTACTCTTTGTCCTCTAAAAATCTTATGCCAATTTACGCTCTGGTATGTTTCTCTACATCCTTGCCAACATTCTGTATTAGTCATCATTCTTGCTTTTATGTTGAAATTCATAGCCATTTTATTAATCGCCTCTAGTTAGGGAGCTTTATTTAGGCATTACTGAATACAACATTATAATCTAGTGCTGTAGCCTATCCTGGGATAACCTCTCCTACTGACTGCATGAAGCCAACAAGAACACAGACTGACTCGGATTGCAAGGATGAACTCTTATTTGGCTGAAACTGCTATCTAGTACTGCCTACAGGTACTCTTTGACAAGGACATACCTGTCATGGAATTTCAAAATTAAATATAGACTCCTCCAGCAATCTTTGGTTTGGGCAGAGGATTACTGATTGGTTATATTTTCTCCTCTAGTAACTTTTCATTTATTACAGTCTCAGACAGGTTGAATTACTTTTAATACATGTACCTGTGGGATTTTTGGAACAGCTTTCTGGCCCAGTGGCATAATAATCCTGATGAATTTTTAAAAGGATTGAGTTTGAGCTGCTAAAGGATCAGAGACTAAGTCTCTCTCCCAGCCCCCACACTTTCTTTCTCTGCAAACACACATACACACACACACACACACACACACACACACACACACACACGCCTTTGCCACCATTTGAAAATAAGTTGCAGACATCATAATATCAATTTTTTTATCTTTGCTTATGTCTTGGGGAATCAAATGCCTCGTGGTTGTTTTGCTTTGATTGGGACATGGGCACCTTTGCCTGTGCTTTGGGCCATTGGTCTTCCATCTTCTGTGACTTTGTGGCAGAGTTGGTCAGCATTGTGTTCCATGTGTCAGTGTCACTTGGTCTGTTTTAGTGGAAAGCTGTTTGCAATCAGTCAATGAGACTGTTTTCATCAACTTTTTTGGTAGCATCTTTGACAAGTTGCTTAACTTTTCTGTCTCAGTTTTCTCCATTTGTAAAACAGAGATAAAAACCGCTTCCCTCCCCTGAGTTGTTGGGACAATTCGCCTAGAAAACCTGTGTGACAGCACTGCAGAGGTGGTACTCGATGTCCCCTTGCTCTCTTCTGTTTGTGGACCCTGTGGAGCTGCCCATCTCTGCCTCCCCATCCAAGAGAGCGTATCTTTTTCATACAGCAGCATCATTACACTCCTGTCTTGTCATTGAAAGTCTCTGCAGCTGGGCATGGTGGCTCACACCTTTCATCCCAGCTCCTTGGGAGGTTGAAGCAGAAGGATCACTCGAGCCCAGGAGTTTGAGTCCAGCCTGTGCAACAAAGCGAGACCCCTGCTCTTGAACACCTGGCCTCGAGCAATCCTCCCTCCTCAGCCTCCCAAGATGCTGGGATTTCAGGTGTGAGCCACCCCACCTGGCCTCTACAAACATTCTTGAAAATCACATTGTAAGGCAGGTAGTTTTCAGGGGGGGGGGTCTAGTTTTTTGCTGGAGCAATACCCCAACTAGGGGCTGGCTTCTGGACCTTACTGGAATCTTGTGTGAAGTAAGCCATATTCTAAGTGAGCAACATGTCATGAACTTCTCTGTGCTCCTGAACCTGGAGAACTTGCATGCATGCATGAAACTGGTTGGTAGGGCTGATAGTCACGAACTGTACAGAGACCATCTAAACTACTTCATTATTGACTGAAATTCTCAGGAAGGAAAATCCCACTACATTCAAAATCAAAATTATTTCTTTTCTTCATTTCTAAGACAGAGATCACAAACAGAAGTGTTTTCTCGGCTTCCCCAGCATTATTTGTTACTGTGTGTATGTATTTTGCACAGAAGTGCTATGTGATACTTTCATTTTTCTGACAGACTGTCAAATAGATACTATAATCTGTTGCTAAATTTAGTTTATTAATTATGACTATATTAACACTAGCTTAAGTCCTAGAAGGGTTTTTTTTTAAAACTTTGTATTTATGTATATGATAAATTCAGAAAAGTATACATATTTTAAGTGCTTGCTGGATGAATTTTTAATAGATGGAACATAGCCATTTAACCAGTGCTGAGATCAAGAGACAGAAACCAGGAGCTCGATCATGACTTCTTTGAGGTCATGAGCCCCCACCCACTAGCCCCTCTCCTGACTTCTAACAGCACAGATTAATTTTGCCTGTTTTGTACCTAGAAGTGGAATCAGACAGTATATCTTTTTCTATCTGGCTTCTTTCATTTAACATTATTTTTATGAGATTCGTTTGAATTGTTGGGTGCAGTCATAGTTCATTGCTCTCATTGCTACATAAAATTACAAATAATAAGTCATCATTTATCTATTCTACTGTTGATGGGCATTTGAGTAGTTTCCATATTGGAAATGACACGAATATCCTAATGCTTATCTTTTGCTGAGCATATGTGTGATTTCTATTGGATATATACTTAGGAGTGGAATTATGCACATTACTTTTTTAAGTGTACATTCAATAGAGTTCAGTATATTTACAGACATGTGTAACCATCACCACAGTTAATTTTAGAACATTTTTGTCACTTCCCAGAGAAGCCTCATACCTCCCTATCCTCCCATCCCTCCCGGCCCTAAGCTACTACTAAATCTACTTTTCGTCTCTATAGAATTTCCTATTCTGAACATTTCATTGTAAATGGAATCATGCTGTTTTATATGGTTAAAAAACAGGAGATAAGCCAGGCACAGTGTCACATGCCTGTAATCCTAACTACTCAGGATGCTGAGGCTTGAGCCCAGGAGTTCGAGGCCAGCCTGGGCAACATAGCAAGACCCCCATCTCTAAAAAAAAAATAAGAAGAAGATGATCAAAGTAGATTTCACGAATCACATGGTTTATTGCCATAGAAAGAGATTTTGAAAAAATTTTTGTTCAGAATGTTTAAAGTGAGAACAAAAGAACAAATCTCATAAGAAATACACTCAATAGAGGAGCTACCTTAACCACATAGTGAGTTCCAATTTTGTTAGAGTCTAGTTATTAAACTCTAGTTGCTCAACTAGGATGAAAGCAGGCCTCTGTGGAAAGTAAAGCCTAACTGAAGTTTGAGACATGCCTTTAGATAAGAGATTCTCGGATAGATGGCTTAACCAACACCACAGAGATCCCCGAGGACACTAAGGTTACTTCAGCTTAAGGATGGTGCCAGAGTTGGTGAAAATTAGCTTAGGAAATGAGCTCAAAAGCTATCAGGGTGTGGTCCTGGCTCAGCCTGAGCTTTCAATCTTCAGAGACTTGCCCAGGCAGCATAACCCCGCCACAAGGGGTCTCAAAATGTCTGTCCAACTCTTGGGTTTGTGTATACAATCATGCATTGCTTAACAATGGGGACACAGTCTGAGAAATGTGTCATCAGGCAATTTCATGTGTATAGGTGTGTGAGTGTGTATTCAGGGAGGCAAAGGAAGACAATGGTTTTTGAAGGTAAAATGTTGACTGGGCATGTTGGCTCACACCTGTAATCCCGGCACTTTGAGAGGCCGAAGTGGGAGGATCACTTGAGGCTAGGAGTTCAAGGTTGCAGTGATTAATGATTGTGCCACTGCACTCCACCCTGGGTGACAGAGCAAGACTCTGTCTGTAAATAAATAAATAAAGGTAAAACGAGGCAGGTTACATACATTGCTTTGAAACAATTATGCTTGGTTATAAGGATCCATGTTGGACAGGTGGTTGCTGGGCAAATGTCTTCAAGAACTATTTTTTGTGTAAGGTTGCAGTGGCCTTTGTGCAAGGTTGTGGTTTTGGCAGAGTCTTTTGTGATAGTTCTTGCTATCTGGCAATCATGTGTGAGAATCATCCCTTCATGGTCTTCCCCAGCTCCATTTTGTCAAGGTTTGACAACAGAACTCCATTTTGATTCTGACAACTTTTACATAAGCTACGTATGTTTTGGGAATCATTTCAAAGCTCCATGACACCTGTAATATATGGTCTTTTGCTATTGGCTCCTTTCACTTAACATAGTTTTCAAGGTTCATCCATATTGTAGCATGTATCAGTATTTCATTCCTCTTTATGGCCAAATAATATATTCCACTGTATGGACAGACATGCCACATTTTGTTTATCCAGTCATCCATTGCTGGACGTTTGGGTTGTTTCCACCTTTTGGCTATTGTGAATGGTGCTGTTGTAAACATTCATGTACAAGTTTTTCTTTGAACACCTGTTTTCAGTTCTTTGGGGTATATATTAGGAGCAGAATTGCTGGGTCATATGGTAATTCTATGTTTAACTTTTTGAAGGCCCCCCACACTGTTTTCCACAGTGGTTGAACCATTTTACATTCCCACCAGCAATGTATGAGGATTCCAATTTCTCCACATGCTTGCCAACACTTGCTATTTTGTTTTTTTTATTTTTTATTTTTTTGCCTTAATGGGTGTGCAATGGTATCTCATTGTGGTTTCAGTCTGCGTTTCATCTGCTTGTTGGCCATTCATAGATCATCTTTGGAAAGATGTCTATTCAAGTCCTTTGCCTATTTTTTAATCAAGTCATTCTGAGCATTATTTTTAATTCAGTCATTCGGTCATTCCTTGGAGCACCTCTTATGTTCCCAGCACTGGGGATAAAGCAGTGAACACAGTAGTTGCCAACACTGAAAAGTCAAGAGTGTTCTAAAACAAATAAGGTAAAATTCCTTGTTCCTGACCTCTCTTATGAGATCGAGGCCTGAATTCTCAGGGGCTGGCGGTCTGAGGGCACCTGTAGGTAAGGCTATGCTTTGTCTCATCACAGCCCCTACCTGGCTTCAGTCCTACCTGGCTCCTGAGGGGTTGGATTTTACAATACTCAATCTAATACTGAACTTTAGTTCTTTGAGTTGAGAACAACTTAAACTGTTGGCTTTTCTCCAACTCCTTAAGCTTCCCATCCCACATAAAAAAATAATAATAATAATTTCTTAAAACCAAATCTGTTTAAGAATGGAAAAAGAAGTGACCAACTACCCTGCCACACCCACCAGGCATTTGCGGTGTGGGCAGGAAGGAGAATCCATTTGTTTGTGCTTGGGCTTTTGAAACGATGGGTGGTTCCTGAGTTTATGAGCAAAGTGCATTGATACGAGTTTCTAGAACCCTGTTAACTCCTTGGAGGAGCCGCCTGTTTCCACCTCAACCCTGCCCTACCCCAGGCCTGGTTTCCTGGGATCGGTTAGTAAAAATTGTGGAAAAATAAAATCGAGGTTAGGTCATCGCTGATGATCAGATTGGAGATAAATCCCAAACCAGAAGGAAGTGCCTATGCCCGCTCTGTTCAGATCTGCGGGTGGACGTGGGCAGGCATAGCTGTAACACTGAGGGGCGGTTGCGCTGGATTCTGTGCTTCTGTTTACCAGCCAGGTGGGCCACTTGACGTCTTTGCACTTCAGCTTCCTTCCCTGTAGAATGGGAGTTCATAATTCTCACCTGCATTTTTTTAGAATTAGATTACCGTGTATCAAAGTAACCCAAACTGAGACCGACTTAAAGAAGATGGGAGTTGCTTTTTCTGGGAGACAGTCAGTCTGTGGCTGGTTTCGTACCCGCTGCTGTCAAGGCTCCGGGCTTCTTCTGGCCTGTTGCTCTGTGGTGCCCAAGATCACCATGTGGTCTAAAATGCTACCATCCCATTGCCGTCACAGGCAGAATTCCAGCCAGAGGAAGGAAAAAGAGAAGTCCCTTCCCTTTTAGGATTCTTCCCTGAAGATGCACAAATTACCTCTCTTTAAACCCCACTGGGGCCAGGTGCAGTGGCTCACGGCTGTATTCCCAGCACTTTGGGAGGCTGAGGCGGGAGGATCACTTGAGGCCAGGAGTTCAAGATCAGCCTGGGTAACATAGTGAGACCCTGTCTCTATTTTTAAAAAAACAAAAACAAAACGAAGCAAAAATAAACCCCATGGGCCAGAACATCACCATTTGGCCAGACCAACTGCTGGGGAAGCTTGGAAACATGGACTTTATTCCACACGGTATGGCCGGCTAAACATCCGAGGGGTTGTTATTAAAGCAGAGGCTGTTGGGTTTCTCTGTCACACCACCTATCAGAGTTGCTGCGAAGTTAAAGATAACACACGTGCCAATTGAACTGGGTTGTTTTTTGTTTTTTTTTTACCTATAAATCAGGCTGTTGATTTCCCAACTAGGCATTCCAGAAGGCCACTGTTTGGACTGAAACGTGTGGTGAATGAATGGAAAACTAAGTTCCAAACCAGATAGGACTCCTGATCATCAGGAGACTAGGAAGATGCTTGTTGTGAGGCAGGACCCCCAGCTTTCAGTGCCTTGTCGACAACGGCACCAGGAAAGTGGCCGAGATTTGCACTTTGCTGTGCAATCCAGGTGCTGGGCTGTGGGAGGTGGCCTGCCAGGCCGTGAGGGCACTGGTCACCCACTGAATGTGGAAAGTGTAGGTAGATTCAGGATTCGTCAGTCATAAGCAACAGAAACCCAACTCGAACGGGCTTAAATTTAAGGAGGGAATTTACTGGCTTTTGAAAGTAAAAAGTCCAGAGGGAGGTAGATGTCACAAGTACCAGGGTCTAGGGATTCAGACAGCTCAAGATTAAGTCTCGAGGTGGCCACCGGGAGCTACCTCAGAAAAGGGCAGACTTGGGGCTCCGGTCCCGCAAGGCTGAGGGCTGTCTCCAGGGGCGTTAGCCTCTCTGCTCTTCCAGGCCGTCTTGGCCTGAAGGACTAGGGCTCCCACATCGGGGAAGTCCCTGAGCAGACAGCAGACATACTCCCAAGGCACTATCCTGGCCCCTGTGACTGAAGTCAAGGATGGGCTGAGGAGGTGTGATGTGAGACACCAAAGGGTCTCAGCCAGCAGCACACCCGGGCTGAGACCCCCCGAGGGCTGGGCTCGGCGAGGCGGGGCCCTGGCCCCAGAGCTTCAGCAGTGCCCCTCCACGGGATGCTCCCCGCTGCCTGCCTGGGCCTGAAGCCCATGTCCGACCCACCCCTCCATCAGCCTCTGGTGAGGGGACGGTGGTCTCCCCACATTTGCTCCCTCCTGCTCTGTTCATCCCAGAAATTGTCCCCCACAAGGCATGAGCAGTCAATCAACAGAAGAAATACATGGTATTCCAAGCACTACAGCTGTGGAATGAGCTGTTGAGGGCCCGGTCAGGAGCCCTGAACAGTTCCACCTTCTCCCCTCTAGAAATGGTCTGATGCCGCCCCATCCCCAGGAATCATTGTCTAACTTAGGGGTTGCCTCACCCATGGGAGATCCAAAGCTGACTTTCTGCCCTTTACTGGGGAGAAGGCTCTTGTCCCCGGGCTACTCTTCAGCTCCTGCTCAGGGCCAGCAGCCTAGAGCCTTGGCACAGACAACCTGGGAAAGGCGGCAGGTAAATTGCCCTGCTGGGACGAAGCAAAGGGGTGACTTGGGAGGGGGAGGAACTGCATTACCCTGGACGCCGCGCCCTCCTGGTAAAACCTGTAGAATAGCACAACACAATGAGTAACCCTTAATGGAAACTACTGACTCTAGTCGATGGTAATGTGTCCATATTGGTTCACTAATTGTAACAAACGTACCACCCTAATGCAAGAGATTCATAATAGGGCCAACTGTGCCTGGAGTGGGTGGAGTGGCTCACTTATTCCGTTAATGCTAGCACTTTACCAAAAAAGCCAGGTGTGGTGATGCTCACCCATAATCCCAGCTACTCCGGAGGCCGAGGTGGGTGGATTGCATGATTCCAGGAGTTCAAGACTAGCCTGAGCAACATAGGAAGACCCCTTTTCAAAAGAAAGCAAGGAAAGAAAGAAAGAAAAGAAAGGAAGGAAGGAAGAAGAAAAAGAAAGAAAGAAAAAAAAGAAAAGAAAAGTGTACCAAAAACATTTATTATTTAAAACAAAAACAAAAAAAGGCCCCTCGGAAGACCAAGTGTCACATGGCCTGCTTAGGACTGTGTGTCCTCACTTGCCAGCCCTAGGTCGCAGTTGCTGAGCTCCCACCCAGACCTAGGTGAGAGTGTAAACAGGCCTCAAATTCTGTTCCCATCAAAGAAGGTGCCCCAGCTTCCAGGCCTTCTAGGCTGTCACTGGGTGTATGCTAGGAAATCTCTGGCTGGACTCCACATAGAATTTCCAGGGGCCAGCTGGGCTGAGGACCACCCCCTTGGAGGCCCACCCTGGCTGGGAGGGTGTGGAGGTTTGGAGAGACATGCAGGGTTTCCCTTCAGCAGGATGAAGATGGGAGGAGGACCGCTTGGCAGGGCTCGGCAGTGAGTGGCCCTGAGGGTCCACAGACTGCAGGGACATGTGGAATTGGGTGAAATTACAGGGGGAGAAGCAGGTAGAACTCAGGTTGGCAGTTGTTGAAGGCGGGGGGTGTGGGAGGAAGACACACAAATCTGTCCCATGTACCCCTAGGGGAGAGTAGATTATCTTCCTTTTGTTCCCTTCCTTGCTCAGTCGTCTTTATCCATGAGTCAAAATGATTTGTTTATATCCCTTCCTTCTCCTACCACACTGTGACCACTTAGAGGGCCAGGACGAGTGTCTTATCCCTCTCTATATCCCTAGCACCTGGCACAGGGTGGCACGTAGTAGGTGCTCACTAAAGCTTGCTTGATTAAATGAGTCAAAGGCAGGTCGGGGTGGCTTGGGTTGCCAGGAGGGTTGCTGTCAAAGTGTGGTCCATGGAATCCTCACCCACTCCCACATCAGGATCACGTGGGACTCTTAACAATCCAGGTCGCCCTGGTCTAATCCCCAGAAGTTCTGAATGAGCAGGCATTGGCAGGGCCCAGGAATTTGTATTCTTTGTAAGCTTCTGAGATGATTCTGATGCAGCTATCCACAGAACACATCTTAAAAAGCTGTCACCTGGAGTGGGGAGTGACACTGATTGAGAAAGTTCCTTCTGATGCCCCTGGAGGATGGAGGGAGGTGGGAGGGATCAGTCCATAAACGTGGACTGGTATTAACATCCATCCATCCCTCTTTAAATCGTTAATGATGTGGGTCCACTTGGGCCCGTGGGTAGAGAAATCCCCTAATGCAGGACCTGGAGTTTCTGGGCCCATCTCATTCTGCTGGGCTCTGCGTTCCCAGATATGGACCCTGTGGTTTCAGCTGGGTTCACGTTCCAGTCACCCCCCACCCCATCTGAGTCTGTCAGCAGGTCACTCCCTTCTATGGTAAAGGCCTGTGTGGTCTGGCCCTGCCCACCTCTCACAGTAGTCCCTTTTGCTCTCTGTGCCAGCCACAGGGCCTTTGCACAAGCTTTCCTCTGCTGGAAATGCTCTCCTCCACCTTCTCTGCTAGTTAATACTTCCCCAACCTTCAGCTCTCAACTTAGGCAAATCTTCCTTAAGGGAGCTGTCCTTGAACCCCAGATTCCCTTTTACAGGTAGGTGCTTACAGGACCGTGGTCCCTTCCACATTTCAGTTTTATAAACATGCATTCATCATTACTAAGTTTGATTGCACTCTCCCTCTTTCCCACCAGACTCTTAGCTCTGCAAGAACGGGGACTGTATTTGGTTTTGTTCATTTTTTAGCACTGGGCTTAGTGTGCGGCGTGTGTTTCCTAAATATTTGTTGGAGGAATGAATTTTAGCTAATTACTCTGCAGGGCTGAGGAGGCCATAGTGTGAGTGGCCCCAGGGCCCAGGTCTAAGAGAGGCTGCCCTAACCCAGCTCAGATGGGACAGACAGCAGGCAGATCCTGAGATCCTGAGCCTCTGCGTCCGATGGAACGGGGTTGGGGGGTAGGGTTCACCCCACTGTCTGCCTGTTGGCTGCCGTTTCCTGCTTTACCAGACTGTCCCCACCAACAGGGAGCCAATACATCTAATCCCGCACCCCCACCCCCAGGGACAGTGAGCTCCTTAGGAGAAGGACTGTGGCTGATTCTATCTCTAGTCCTAGCACTTTGGCACATATGAGTGCTCAATGAGCATTTCAAATGAATGAATGAATGGTCAGTACATGCACGGATGCCTGTGGACCAGAGAGCACTTCACTATTCCCAAGGCACCTGGCACTGGGCACCTGGCAGCCTGTGGAAGAACAGGAGCCTCCCAGCTGCCTCTCCTAGTGCCTCCATGTGCCCTCTCAAATCCCTTTCCTATTCTGTCTTTGACCTTCAAGCCTGGAGGAGAGAAGCTGGCCCACCGAGGAGCCCAGAAACCTAAGGCCTTGACTCTGGGTCCAGGCATGGCTTTATTGGTTCCTCGGGAAGGACCCCAATGACCTCTTTATTCTCTAAGAGGCAGGCATGGAGGGTGAGGGAGGGCCCCTTGCCCCCAGCTTGGGGTAAGCTTGCCCTGTCCTATTGCCTTGGGGCTAGGCTTGAGGCCAGGAGGGGAGGGGGGATTCTAGGCTAGCAAGAGGATCTGGAGAAAACCTAGCAGTCTTCAAAACGTTATCAGCTTTCTAGGTCCAGCTGGGTGGCCGCGCCCTCTGTTCCAGGGAGGCCCACCTGGTACAGTGCAGCCCATAGCTCCTCTCCCTGCAGTTCCAGAGAGGTGGATCGCACCTCCCCACTGCCCATCGGTGGCCTCAGCTACATTCAGGGCTGCACCAACATTCGTCTTGGCAACGAGACTGTGGGCCGGTGCCTGGATGCCACAGCACAGAGGGTCCCAGACCAACAGGCCTTGGTGGTCCTCCACGAAAACATCAGGTTGACTTTTGCTCAGCTCAAGGAGGAGGTGGGTCCTGACATTGAACCCTCAAAGTGGGCAGGTGTGAGTCCCCAGGCTGCACTGGCTGGGCAGAGCCAGGAACACAGGCACCTGGCTAAGGGGCAGTGTGCGGGGGCTGCCTGAGAGCCCCAAGGGGGTGGCAGGACCAGACTGAGGCAGAGGTGGCCTGGATGCCTGGTGCGTCAGCAGCTCCTGGGACACTTATTAACCGTGTGTACTCCAGGCTCCTCTGCACACCCACTGAGGCCTGGGAATCTGCCTGTCCCTTTGCTCCCAGTGATTCTGATGTGAACCCCTGAGCTACACACTGAGGGTGGGCGTCATGGCCCCTTCCTGCTTGCCCCCGTCTCACCCCTTGTGCCCATCTGTTTATACCAGGTGGACAAAGCTGCTTCTGGCCTCCTGAGCATTGGTCTCTGCAGGGGTGACCGGCTGGGCATGTGGGGCCCCAACTCCTACGCATGGGTGCTCATGCAGTTGGCCACCGCCCAGGCGGGCATCATCCTGGTAAGGAGGGGCTTGCTGGGCACAGCTGGAGGGGATGTCATTCCAGGAAGCCCCTCAGCCCCTCAGCCCCTTGGCCCCAGAACCAAACCAGTGCCTGGCTGGTTTCAGACCAGGTAGTGCTTTCTCCTGAGGTCAACCGAGGAGGCCTTCAGGGGTAGGGGGAGGTAGAGTGCTATCCCTGTGCCTCCTGAGGGTAGCCGGGCTGCAGGGGGCACAGCGACAGATTCACTGAGCCACTGTGGATCAGGGCAGGTGTGGTGCGCTGTCATACATACCCTTACTGTTTCCACCAGGTGTCTGTGAACCCAGCCTACCAGGCTATGGAACTGGAGTATGTCCTCAGGAAGGTAGGACCTGTTCCTGGGGGAGGGGCCCAACTGGGCCCTGACACGAGGGGCTTCCAGGTGTCACAGAGGCTGACAGGGGTGAGGGAAAGCATGCACGGTGGGTGACGTGCAGAGTGTCCTTCCTTAGGCTGTGTGTGGTTGGAAGGAGGTCTCAACTCCACTAAGAGAGTGGTTGGTCAGTCACAAAGCTGGCGTGAGTATTGGCATGGCACATGTGAGTCAGGGCAGTCGTGCATGCGTGTGTGTGTGTGTGTGTGTGTGTGTGTGTGTGTGTTTGTATCCTGGTATGTGATGTATATGTATCTCATGGTGTGGTGCATGTATGCTTGGGGCTGGTACGTGTGTGTATTTGTCTTGGAGTGCGCTGCCCATGTGTGTGGGAGGTGTGTGTGAGTAAGAGAGTGGTACATGCATGTGTCGGGGTGGTGGTGCATGCATGTGTCGGGGTGGTGGTGCATGCATGTGTTGGGGTGGTGGTGCGTGCATGTGAGAGAAAACAACTGATGAGCAAGGACTCCCCCGCAGCCCCAGTCTGGGGCTTCCTGCTGACTGCAGGTGGGGGGCCTCCCCTTTCACAGGTGGGCTGCAAAGCCCTCGTGTTCCCCAAGCAATTCAAGACCCAGCAGTACTACGACATCCTGAAGCAGATCTGTCCAGAGCTGGAGAATGCCCAGCCGGGGGCCTTGAAGAGTCAGAGGTGAGTGGATCCCGGGTTGGGGGTGCAGCATGTAGCACGCCTGACTCCCTCGCCCCCTACCCGACCCCAGGGACAGGGCTGGTGTCTCCCTGCACCCTTCCTTAGCCCCCTGCCTCTCACCATTCTCCCATCCCCAGGCTTCCAGATCTGACCACAGTCATCTCAGTGGATGCCCCTTTGCCGGGTACCCTGCTCCTGGATGAAGTGGTGGCGGCGGGCAGCACAGAGCAGCATCTGGACCGGCTCCGGTACACCCAGCAGTTCCTGTCCTGCCATGACCCCATCAACATCCAGTTCACCTCGGTAGGGCAGAGGTCTCCAAGCCCCAAGCCCAGGCTGACGCATGACCCCTGCCCCTGTGCCCCATCCACAGGAATGAGAGACAGCAGAGGAGGTCAGGAGAACAGGCACTCTCTGCTGAGACCGGCCAACAGCTGTCCTCTCTGCCCTAGAAAACGGCAGCAACTGGTGTCCTTGTTACAGGCCCCCCACCCCAGCCCTCTCACTCCCAATACAGTGGCAGATTCACTGAGCCACCATGGGTCCGAGCAGGTGGAGCCCGTCCCTCATTTAGCCAGTGGGGAATCCAAGGCCCAGAGAGGGAATTTGCCCAAGCCCACGCAGCTCGAGGGCAGCAGAGTCCTCTGAGCCACATTGTGGACATGAGGACTGACACTTTATCTTCTGCATTTCTGGACCCTGACACCTGGCCAGTGGTGGACTTTTTGCCTATATGCAGAATGGACAGGTGGATCCGGGACAACAGTCCTGGTCTCTGACTCCAAGTCCAGTGCTCTTCCCAGCAGTGGTGCAGGGTGGGAAGGAGATGGGGAGAAGGGAGGCCAAGCTGTCACCTGCTTGTCTTGTCAGGGGACAACAGGTAGCCCCAAGGGGGCCACCCTCTCCCACTACAACATTGTCAACAACGCCGACATGATAGGGGAGCGCCTGAGACTGCATCTGAAGGTGAGGCGGTGCTGGGCTCGGGGCGAGGCTGCAGGAAGGGGGCTTGCTGGGACCCCGTTGCAGCTAGAGGAACTAGCTTCTGGGGCTTCTGGCTCCATGATAGACCCAGCCTCCTGTCTCCATCTCCAGACGCCAGAGGAGGCGCGGGTGATCCTGCCCAGCCCCCTGTACCACTGCCTGGGTTCCGTGGGGGGAACAATGGTGTGTATCACGCACGGTGCCACCCTCATCTTGTCCTCTCCCATCTTCAATGGCAAGAAGGCGCTGGAGGCCATCAGCAGAGAGAGGTGGGCATCGGTGGACAGGCTACCCTCGGGCTCGTGACACCCTCCTATTCCTCACCCCTGTGCCCTGATGCCTCCCACCAGCCAGCAGACTTGGGGATGTGGGTAGCGGGAGACCAGTGCCTGCCTCAAGAGGTTCTCTTGCCTGTTCCCCACAGCTTCAGCCTTGGCCCTTGCTGCAGGTTCTTGGCGGGGTGGGTGAGAAGAGGGAGTTCTCTTCTACTTCCAAGCCTAATTTTGAGAACCACCCCCCTACAGAGGCACCATGCTCTACGGCACCCCCACCATGTTTGTGGACATTCTGAACCAGCCAGACTTCTCCAGTTATGACATCTCGTCTGTGCGTGGAGGTGGGATGGGGCTGCTTCCCCGCAAGGAAGCTGGGTGAGCTAGATATGCACCCAGACTTTTATTTAGGGGGCAGAAAGGGCCCTATAGAAACATGGGTGGGAGGGAGGCAAATCCCCATTGTCCCCGGACACCAGCCCAAGGCCAGCTGCCAGGTGTAGCAAAGGCTCAGGGGCCAGGGGAGAGGAATGAGCTGTAGGTGGAGGGGCTCCACTGGGGTTGGAGAGCTGTGTCAGCCCTTTCTCTGATTCAGGTGTGATCGCTGGGTCCCCTGTACCCCCAGAGCTGATCCGAGCCATCATTAACAAGATGAATATGACGGAGCTGGTGGTGAGTGGTGGCTGGGCAGGGCTGCGGGCAGAGGGCAGACCAGGCCTGGGGTGTGGACAGACTGACAGGCACAGGGACAAGCCCAGGCCAGATCTCCAAGGGAGACCCTCTCAGCCAGCCCTCCTTCCAGAAGCAGATGTGAGAAAAGACAGTCTGACCTCATCAGCACCTGGCAAGTCAGGGAGACAGGTGGCAGCACAGTAAATATCATACATACATAAATTCATATTTATAGAAATCCTGGGAAGAAATGCAGCGGGGGGGATGGGCAGCAAAGCACCGGTGTCCCGCTAGAACGTCCTGGCAGGCGGGGGTGGCAAAGTTGGGGTATGGGCTTACGACCCTTTTTGGAAGCAAGGGCTGGGCAAGGATCTGATGTTTGTTTTCACATGGCAGGGAAAGAGGAGCAGTGGAAGGACAATTCTGGAAGGGTGGCCATCCTGATGACCACTCCATTCTGGTTCCAATGGACTTAGGGGTCTCGGCAACAGCTTCTCTGGGAGGAGCCGGGGAGGCATGATGGCTGGGGAGGGGCTCTGTGTCCTCCCCAGGACACTGTCGGGTGGAGCTGGTTGGTGGGGGAATGCCTGAGGCCTGCTGCCAGGACGTGTCTAGGTACAGGCAGCTCTGTGCATCAGCAGAGGCTGTGGGGAGAAGGTGGCGGTGGAGGTGGGAAGGTCAGTAGTCTCTCCGGCAGAAGGCAGAGGCCAGTCACCAGGACTGGCTGGGTCAGGACCTGCAGTGAGGCAAGGATCGATGTCAGGACCCCAACAACCCAGATGACGGTTGGAGAGACGGTGGAGTATCCTTTCCTCCCTTAGAGGGGGGCCCAGTCCTGCCTGCCCCTCCAGGGGAAGTGGGCATCCCGGGAGATACCAGCTCACTTGCTGGAATCTCCAGAGAGGGAATGGGGGACCTGTCCACCCGGCCCCACCTGTTTAATGGCGGCCAGCTTTCTTGGACCTCTTGGTGGGGAACTTGCAGCTGCGAAAGGCGTCTGTATCACGGATGTGCTGGCCCTTGAACTTGGCAGGGGAGGCACAGGTGGCATCTGGGCGGGAGGCCTTGGCTTCCAGCCACCTAAAGAGACAGAGAGGTGCTGGGGTTGGGGAAGAGAGGTGGGAGTGCTGGGGCAAGGGACAGTGAGCTATGGGGTCAGAAGTGACTTGGCCCCAGGATAGTCTGGAGCTGTCATCTTCATTTTACAAATGGGGAAACTGAGGCTTCCAGGGTCCCATGCCTATTAGGTAGCAGATCTAGGATATATGCCCAGGATGTCTTAGTGCAGGGCCAGTGTGTCTCCACTCCATCTGTGAGGGCGGGCTGGGCTCTGGGGGTGACATAGGGGCGTTCTTACCGCCGAAGGCCCCGGAGCTGGCAGGTACACTTCCAGGGGTTGTTGGTGAGAGTGAGGGTCTCCAGGTTGTCAAAGGGGAAGTTGGAGGGCAACTGGTTCAAACGGTTGTTCTCCAGATGGACATGTTTCAGCGTGGTCACACCCAGGAAGGCGCCATCTGAGAACTGGGGAGCAAGGTGGCGTGAGTGAGCACCCCAGCCCCAGTGTCCGGCCTCTCCCAACTCAATCACCTTGGAGGTGCAGGGTCCTTCCGTGGACATGAGCAATGGCATCTTGAGGAGTTTCCCAGTTTTCAAAGCAGTATGACCAAGTGGTCTCGGATGATCTAATCCACACAACCCCTTTTGAGATAGGTGGTGTTATTTCCAGTATGCAGATGGGAAAGTGGAAAAAGTTCAGTCCTTTGCCCAGGGTCACACTGGCGCATAAACAGTGGCCACAGGACCACACCCACGCCCTCAGCCACTGGCATCGCTGGCACCACGCTTCCTGCACAAACACTGGGCCTGCTGAGACAGCCAGAGTTTGGCCCCACAGCCAATTGGTACACAGTGAACCCAGTCGGTGTTTGGTGGAGTGGGCAGTGGGCCCGGGCTCCCCACAGCCCCAGGGTCCTGGGACTTCCCCCAGCTCTGTCCTCACTGCTCCCTTACTGACTGCCAGATGCTATTTGTGGAGCCATCTTGGTGGAGACTTTGGCCAGGTTGGACGGCTCCAGAGGAAATGTTCTATTGGTGCCCACATCTTGGCCCAGGCGCCACAGTTTCTCTCTGGCCTCCCCTGCCCCAAATCAGCCCCTGATTCTCTGCTCTGCTGCCCACTGGAAGACCACTCTGGCACTGGTGGGCCACAGGGGAATCTGATTTCAGCTGGGGAGGGGCCGGGGCTGAAGAAGAGCTGGCTGGACAGGCTCCATCCACTCAGATAAAGGTTGGCTGCTGCCCAGGTAGGATTCTGCCCACATCTCCATGCCTACACCCTCTCCTGTGGCCCAGGTTGGGGCGTGAAGTTCTCTAGTAACCAAACTGTTCTCTACCCAAACCTCCTGGCTGAAATCCCTGTAACCCTGGTCCCCACCCAAACCTCTTGGCCGAAGCCCCAAGAGGATAATACGCCGGAGTGATTTTCCAGTCCCAAGGAAGGGATTCCACTCCGATCCAAAGTAGCCCTACCTGGCCAGACACCAGCATCCCAGGGGAGGAAGGATTGAGTGAAGATGCACACAGGAGAGAGGTCTGGTGACCAGGGCAGGCAAAGGGCAGTCAGCAGTCTGGGGTACAGTGAGGTGACAGCCAGTCCTCCCTGTGGGGAGATAACTGGGGCCTTGTTGCTCCTGCCTTTGCCCCCCATGGCCCCATGGGCACCATGCCTGCAGCCTGGGGGATCCCTTGGTCCCCATCTTTGACCTCCCTACTCAGTTAAAATGGACCTGAGGATGCGGTGACTTGCATGTGTATGTGGACCAGGCGGGGCTGTCCACCCACGGGGCATGGAGGAGGTCTTCCTCAGATATTTGCTCCCCCCTCACTCCTCAGGCCCCCCTCTACCTTCGCATGCACGCACAGCCCCCACCACGAACAGGGTCTCTTTGTGGGCCTGATTTGCTCAGCGCCTCTGGAAGGCTCCTCAATAAACAAACCTTCCTTTATGGGGTGGTAGGTTTACTGGAGACCAGGGGGGAAAAACAGCAGAGGAGGGGAGGAAGGCGCAACAGGAAGAGGTGGCTGCTGCTCACAGTGGGGGGGTTGGGAGCACTGGAGATGCCTCCTAGGGGGCTATTTGTGGGACCAAGGCAGCCCCACTCCTTTTATAAGCAGGCATCCTAAAAGGGCAGTGGCTGAAACCAGCAGGGATTAGGGTGGGGATGTGACAGGGTGTCAAAGCTCCTCACCTTGCAGATAGCCAGAGGGACAGGGAATCTGGGGGTAGGGGATGGTGCCAGCTGTGGCCCTGGCTCCTGGGGTCTCCAGGGAGGGAAGAAGGAGCCAGGGCAGAGCTACCACCCAGGAGCTCACCTTCTCCAGGTTGGTGTTGTCCAGCCAGAGGGTCTCCAGGTATCTGCCAAAGGACTGGAAGGCATTGTCAGGGATGCTTTTCAGGGGGTTGTGGGACAGCTTCAGCTCCTCCAGCACCCTCAGCTTGTTCAGAGCAGCAGAGGGGTAGCTGGACAGCTGGTTCCTGTCCACGTGGAACTTGGCCAGGTTCTCCACGTCGTCCAGGGCCCCGGGCTGCAGTGAACTGAGTGCGTTTTCCGATAGGTAGAGCCAGCGCAGGTCCTTGGCGCCCTGGAAGGCGCCGGAGCGCAGCTCACGGATCTTGTTGTTGTTGAGCTGCAAGATGAAGAGGTTGACCAGCGGGGACAGCAGCCCCCGGGGCAGCTCAGTCACCTTGTTGTGGTCCAGGTAGAGGTAGGTGAGTTCGGTAAGGTCGTCGAAGGCCCCGGAACGCAGCACGCGGATGTCGTTGTGGGACAGATACAGGTAGATGAGCTGTTTGAGGCCGCGGAAGGCGCCGGCAGCCACCTCGCGGATCTGGCAGTGCTGCAGGTGCAGCGACACGAGGTTCGGCATGGCCCGGAACGAGTTGGCAGCCAGCACCGGGAAGTTGTTGCGCTGTAGGTTGAGCAGCTTGGTCTTCTCTGACACCTTGGGGATCTTCTGCAGCCCCACCTTGTCGCAGATGACATGCTGCAGGTCGCCGTGGCAGTGGCAGTTCTGGGGGCAGGCGGCCAGCGCCGGCAGCAGGCCGGCCAGGAGGCCGAGGCTGAGCAAGAGCATTGGGCGGGCCATGGCCGGGACGCCCGGGGCCGGGGCTGGGGGCAGCGACGGCGGCGGGGCGCGGGCAGCGGCAAGTCCTGGGAGCTCGGGTCTCCTGCCCTATTTATACGGTGGCCCTGACCACAGCCGGCGGCCTGAGCCAGCTCCTACGTGGAGCATCGAGGCCACCCGGCTTAACTCCCTCGCGTCCAGAGATGCGCTCGCGCCCTCGGCGGGGCAGGGGGCGGGAGCCTTTCCCCCAGCCGGCGACCGTGCGCGGGGACCTGGGGCCGTGGCCCCCGCCCCCGCCCTTTGCTCCCGGCTCTCAGATGCGGCTTCTCTCCCCACCGCCTTTCCCCAGGCTTTCCTTGGGGGGCGGGGGGCGGGAATGGGTGTGTCTGGAGCCCCGCGTGTACACGGGCGAGGGAGAGAGGGAGGCGTTCCCTGAACTTATTTGTTTGCTTAAGCTTGAGCCTCCACGCATCTCGCCCCCCCTCGGCCAGGTGCCCTGGCCGCGGCGGGAGGAAGCGGGACTGGACGGCCGGAGGCGCGTCTCGCCGCGGTCCGCCAGCTGGCGGCGCTTTAATGGGGCTCTTGTGCCGCGCCGGCCGAGCGTGCGAGCCGCTGTGGCGTCGGGCTCCCCCTCCTGGCTAGACACTCCCAAGCCAAGCCTCCGTCCCCACCCTTGGGCTCGACCCCTCGCCGCTCTCCCCAGCCCTGGGCTTGCGTTTCTGTCCCCTGCACCCCATCCCCTTTTTCCATGGCTGAAGGCTAAGCAGGACAGTGGGCAGTGGGTGGGGAGTGGTCCACAGGAATGGCAAACGCACCTGGAGGCCACGGGCGACTGAACAAGCACAGTCGCACCATGACCCCCTCCCTAATCTCCCCAAAATATCCCCATCCCCTCATCCCCAACCCCAGTGGTCAGGACCCGCCCCTGAGGGGTCTCAGGGTGGCGGCCGAGTGGCGCCAAGGTGTACTTGGCAGAGGCCACCCTTGGACAGTCACCCCGGGACTGTGAGGACGGGCGAGGGGGGCCAGGACCAGGGGGCCAGGTCGAGGGACCAGCCCTGGACAGCGCAGGCTGCCAGACTCTAGGTTCTGTGGGCAGCCCCGCCCCAGCGGCCAGATTTCTGAGTGCCCATTCGCCAGCCACGATGTCCGGATTCCTGTGGAAAGGGGCTGGTGAGCAGGCAGGGTCACAACTCAGGCCCCAGGGTGAGCCCCAGGCTGCCTGGCACAGGGTATTGTCCGTGGAGGGTGTGGGGGGAGAAACCAGACCCCAGGCTGAACCGAACCCCAGCTGTGCCAGAGCCATGCCAGCTCTGCTGCATCAGGGGACGTTCTGTAGGGGCAGGGGAATGGAGAAAGGTCCGGTGTCTTTGCTGGCTGGAGGGGACCTGGAACACAGGGTAGCTGGCCCCTCTCCCCTCACGCAGTACCCAGGTGTGGGGGCCTGGTCTCCAGGGCTTGCCCTTCTCCCAAAC
>RJWJ010025722.1:0-23613 GCA_004363605.1 Indri indri | reverse complement strand
CAGCCCAAGTGTCCATCAATACATGAGTGGATTAGTAAAATGTGGTATATGTATACCATGGAGTACTATTCAGCTTTAAGAAACAATGGTGATATAGCACCTCTTGTATACTCCTGGATAGGGTTGGAACGCATTCTACTAAGCGAAGTATCCCAAGAATGGAAAAACAAGCACCACATGTACTCACCATCAAATTGGTGGTAACTGAACAACACATAAGTGTACATATAAGAATAACATCTATTGGATGTCAGGTAGGGAGGGAGGGGGAAGGGGGAGGGGCGAGGGGGAGGAGGGGACGGATATATGCATACACAAAGGGTGCAATGCGCACCCTCCGAGAGATGGACACGCTTGGGACTGGGACTTGGGGGGAAGGGGGGGCAAGGGCAACGTACGTAACCTAAACATCTGTACCCCTATGAACAACAAACAATAAAAAAAAAAAGAAAAAAGAGAGAAACCTCAAATAAATAAATGAGAAATGAAAGAGAAGACATGACGATACCACAGAAATACAAAGGATCATAAGAAATTACTATGAACTGTTTCTCTGGGAGCAGAGAGCCAGGAGGTCAAAAGAAGACAGACTAATGGTCAGCAGACATATAAAAAAGTGCTCAACATCTCTAATCATTAGGGAAATGCAAATCAAAACTACAATGAGATATCACCTAACCCCAGTGAGAATGGCCTTTATCAAAAAGACCTAAAACAACAAATGCCGGCATAGATGTGGAGAGATTGGAACACTCTTACACTGCTGGTGGGACTGCAAATTAGTACAACCCCTGTGGAAAGTAATTCGGAGATACCTCAAAGCGCTAAAAATAGAAATACCATTTGATCCAGCAATCCCACTGCTAGGCATCTATCCAAAGGAAAAAAAGACATTCTCTAATAAGGACATCTGCACTCCAATGTTTACAGCAGCACAATTTACAATTGCAAAGATGTGGAAACAACCCAAATGCCCATCAATACATGAGTGGATTAATAAAATGTGGTATATGTATACCATGGAATACTACTCAACTACAAAAAACAATGGTGATCTAGCACTTCTTACATTATCCTGGATAGAGATTGAGCCCATCCTTCAAAGTGAGGTATCACAAGGATGGAAAAACATGCACCACATATACTCGCCATCAAACTGGTACTAATTGATCAACACTAAGGTGCTCACATGGTAGTAATACTCACTGGATACCAGTCAGGTAGGAGGGTGGTGGGAGTGGGAGGGGTAAACCCACAGCTAACAGGGCACACTGTATGGGCCAAGGACACGCTTGTAGCCCTGGCTTGGATGAGGCAAATGCATTTCATACAACCAAAATGTTTGTACCCACATAATACCCTGAATTAAAAAATATATAAATAAATAAATAAATAATCAGTTGGCAAAGTTATAAAAAGAAATTGCTATGAACAATTATAACCCAACATATTGAAAAACCTACAAGAAACAATTAGAAACATATAACGCACCAAGACTAAATCATGAATAAATAAAAAATGTAATCAGACCAATAATAAGTAAAGAGAATGAATCAGTAATAAAATGTCTTCCATCAAAGAAAAGCACAGAACTTGATGGGTTTACTGGCCAATTCTACCAAACGTTTAAATAAGATTTAATGCCAATCATTCTCAAACTCTTCCAAAAATTGAAGAGAAAAAACCTCACTTCCAAACTTATTTTATGAAGTCAGCATTACCCAGTTATCAAAGCCAGGCAAAGATATTAGAAGAAGAGAAAATTACAGGCTGATATTCCTGATGAACATAGATGCAATGATCCTCAACAAAATACTTACAAACCAAATTCAGCACATTAAAAGGATAATACATACAATTAAGTGGGATTTATCCTTGAAATACGAGGATGGCTCAAGAAACACAAATCAATAAATGTGATATACCATATTAACAGAATGAAGCACAAAAACCATATGATTATCTAGATAGATACAGAAGAGCCATTGGACAAATTTAATATCACTTCATGATAAAAACTCTCAACAATTTAGGTACAGAAGGAATGTACTTCAACACAATAAATACCACATATAAAAAGCACACAAGTTTGCATCTTAATATCGAAAAGTTGAAAGCTTTTTCTCTAAGATTAGGAAAAAGACAAGGATGTCCTCTCTTGCTATGTGTATTCAACATAGTACTGGAAGTCTCAGCCAGAGAGATTAGGCAAGAGAAATAAATAAGACACATTCAAATTGAAAAAGAAGTAAAATTGTATCTATTTGCAGATGACATGATCTTATGTATAGAAAACCATAGGGACTTCACCAAAAAAACTGTTAGAACTAATAAATTTAGCAAAGTTTCAGGACACAAAATCACTATACAAAAATCAGTAGCATTTCTATGCCCTGACAACTATAGAGCAAAGAAATCAAGAAAACAATCTTATTTACAACAGCAACAAAAAATAAAATGAAATACTTAGAAATAAATTTAACTAAGGAAATGAAATATCTTTACACTGCAAATGATAAAACACTGATGAAAGGAGCTGAAGAAGATATAAATAAGTGGAAAGATACTGTGTGTTTATGAATTGAAAGAATTAATGTTGTTAAAATCTCCAAACTTACTAAAGCAATCTACAGATTCAATGCAATCCCCATCAAAAGTCCAGTAATTTTTTTTCACAGAAACAGAGAAAGCAATTCTAAAATTTGTATGTAACCACAAAAAAACCCCACAAATAACAAAAACAATCTTGAGCAAAAACAG
Source organism: Indri indri (assembly GCA_004363605.1). Lineage (NCBI taxonomy): Eukaryota > Metazoa > Chordata > Mammalia > Primates > Indriidae > Indri > Indri indri. The sequence continues at coordinate 20,853 of RJWJ010025722.1, read as the reverse complement.
AGCCACAGGCATCACACACCTGATTTCAAAATCTGCTACAAAGATATAGTAATCAAAACAGTTAGGCACTGACAATGGCATAAAAACAGATACCTAGACCAATGGAACAGAATAGAGAACTCAGAAATAAATTTATGCATTTTTATGTTCAATTTTACTTTCAACAAAGATGTCAAGAATACACAACGGGAAAAGACTGTCTCGTCAATAAATGCTGCTAGGGAAATTCAAAATCCGCATGGAAAAGAATGAAATTAGACCCCTCATCTTATGTCATATACAAAAATCAACTCAAAATTGATAAAAGACTTAAACAGAAGACCCGAAACTGTAAAACTATTAGAAGAAAACAGAGAGGAAAAGCTTGATGACATTGGCTGGCCTAGGATTTTTTCAGTATGACCCTCAAAGCACAGGCAAGCAAATGAAAAAGAATCAAATGGGATTATGTCAAACTAAAAAAGTTGTGCACAGCAAAGGAAACAATTAATAGCATGAAAGAACAACCTACAAAATGGGAGAAAATATTTGTATGCCTTACTTTTGATAAGGGGTTAATATCCAAATTATATAAGGAAGTCAAACAACTCCAAAGCAATCAAACATATAACACTATGAAGAATGCATACTGCACACTTGAAGGTGGTCCCTGGAACACACCACAGCGACAGTGTCCCACGGGCAATGCATCAGTATGGGAAAATAGACTAACACATTTACCCAAATTATCTTTTTAATCTACTAAATGCTTACTTGGGGATATTTGAAACAAATATTTTTGTTTTTGAAATGGCTAAAGGGTTAAAAAAAGGGATGGCTAACACATTTACCCTACATCATGTCCAATCCCACTCCAATCCATTTGTTATCTCCATAACAAATAATTATGAACTGTCTTCATGGTCACTGACTCATTTGTTTAACAAGAATTAACTGAGCATTTACTAGGCTGCAGCCACAATAGTAAGCCACAGTTCAAATGTAAGGTAAATTGGTTCTATACAATTTGTTTTTAACCTATATAGTTTAGGGGCTATACCCATGGAAGATACAAATATTTCTAAAGTAAAACTATTTAAAACTAAAAACAAATAAACAAACAACAACAAAAAAAACAATGGGCAAAGGACCTGAACAGAGGTTTCTTAAAAGAAGACAAACAAATGGATAACAGGTATAATATAAAACACTCAACATCACTGATTTCCAGGCAAATGCTAATTAAAACAACAATGAGAAATTACCACATACCTGTTAGTATGACTGTTATCGAAAAGATGCACAATAATACATGTTAGTAAGATGTGAAGAAAGGGAAACTCATACACTGTTGGTAGGGGTGTTAATTGGTACAGCCGTTATGGAAAACAATATAAAAGTTCCTCCCAAAATTAAAAGTATAGCTACCATATGATCTAGCAATCCCACTATTGGGTATATATCCAAAAGATATGAAATCAATATGTCAAAGAGATATCTGCACTCCCATGTTAGTTGTAGCATTATTCACAATAGCCAAGACACGGAATCAACCTAGATATCCAACAAGGGATGTATGGATAAAGGAAATGTCATATATATATACATATATACATATATATATATATACACACACACACACACAAACACACACACACACACAATGAAATAGTATTCAGTCTTAGAAAAGAAAGAAATTCTGTCATTTTTGACAACACAGATGAACCTGGAGGACGTCATGTTAAGTGAAATAAGCCAGGCACAGAAAAACAAGTACTGCATGATGTCACGTCTCACTTATGTGTGGAATCTAAAGAAGTTTAACTCAAAGGAGTTAAATAGAGTTTATGGGTGGCTACCGGGGGCTAGAGGAAGAACAGGGAGAGTACTGGAGAGATATTGGTCCAAGGACAGAAAATTTCAGTTAGACAGGAGGAATAAGTTCAAGAGAGCTATTGTGCAACATGGTGACTAAAGTTAATAACAGTATATTGTATTATACAATTGAAAATTGCTAAGAAAGTAGGTTTTGTGTTCTCACCACAAAACAATGATAAACATGTGAGGTAATGCATGTGATCATTAGCTTTATTTAGCCATTCTACAATGTATACATATTTCAAAACATCATGTTATATGCCATAAATATATACAATTTTTACACATCAATTGAAAAAAAAGGAATATCAGATGAAATGATAACAACGCTAATCCTTTTTTTTTTCTTTTTTTTTATTTCAGCATATTATGGGGGTACAGATGTTTAGGTTACATACGTTGCCCTTGCCCATCCTCCCCTCCAAGACAACACTAATTCTTTATGCAATTAAGCAAAGGCATAAAGTGTAACTGTAGTGTTTGTACCCTCACAATACCCTGGAATAAAATAAAAAAAAAAAAAAAAAAAAGAAATGACATGCTCTCAACTGTTTGACTTAAATATCATGCTTTCTATATAATGCCGAGAAAAATATTTTTACCTTAGTATCTGTTAAAAAGCCTAAATATATATGATGCCAATGAATGGAAAACAACTAACAATTCAGGAGCCATTTTAACTGTTATGCAGTTTAGAAATACATTCTTTTGTAATCTTATATACAAATCTGTCATCTGCACATGTACACTCTTGTTTAAAAACAAGAGTTGGCTTAAGCAATGAGCTGAAGAATTAAAGGCATTTCAAAAATTATATGGTGACTGCTTTTACTAAGAGCAAAAGATGAAATGAAAACACAAAAATCATTTTCTTCCAAGTGTTACAACCATCACATATTTTTTCATCAAAATCAATACAGTATAAAGAGTAAATTTTGCAAATATGGTTTGGCAAAAAGCTACTATCACAGATTTCTAATGTAACTGTCAGGTGAAATTCTTACCTCAAAACTCTCAAGAATATTTCACTAAGTTAACTTAAGAATAAACATAATTTTAACATTTCCATCTTAAAAACAAGTATTATACTCCTAATATTATAATAAGTTCTCTATATTACATACATACGCTCTTGTCTATGGTGACATATGATAATTATTCTTTCTAACTTATAGTTAAACATAATATTCGTTCTTCTCATGGCAGAATTTTGATGTAGGTTTCAGAAAATATATATGGAATACACTGTTATAGTTCTTTGCCACATAAGCTTGGTGATCTAGCACTTCTTGTATTATCCTGGATAGAGCTGGAGCCCATTCTACTAAGTGAAGTATCACAAGAATGGAAAAACAAGCACCATATGTACTCACCATCAAGTTGGTATTAACTGACCAACACTTAAGTGCACATATACTAGTAACATTCATCGGGTGTCAGGCAGGTGGGAGGGAGAAGAGGGGATGGGTATATTCTCACCTAATGGGTATGGTGCGCACTGCCTGGGAGATGGACATGCTTGTAGCTCTGACTTGGGTGGGACAAGGGCAATATACATAACCTAAACATTTGTACCCCTGTAACATGCTGAAACAAACCAACAAAAAATAAATAAATAACTGCATTTATACCCCCTAAATCTATAAAAATAAATTTAAAAATTTTAAAAAGAAAAAAAAGAATGCATATATGGCAAATCTTTTTGTGCATCTATCTCTTGTTCTTTTAATATAGAAAGAAAGAAATTAATTTGTCACCAGAACTAATTTTTGACAAATTCTATATCAGGCACTAATTTCATATTAATGCAATTTTCAGCCACGGTGGTGGTACTCAGAGTTCAAATTGTCCATTTCAACGTATTGACAGCTGATATTATTTTGTACTCAATGTATCATTGTAATTTGTTCTTAGAGTCTCTGAGTTTAATAAAGAGACAGTTCTGCTAAGCAGAAGTGGCATCTTCATCATTGTGCGTTACACAATATTTTTGATGAAGCAGAAACATGGCTTAGTTATGCCACTGAAAACTGAGTTAAGCAACAAGGACAGATGCTGCTGAATTTTCACAGCGTATTCTTTTTCTAAATGTAACTCTCATTTAGTTAAATTATGAAAGAAAAAATGAGACACCTTGTCAATTTGAACTTTTCATCTAATACTAAGTGTAAGGAAAGAAACTGTGGTCCATGTTTTAGCATTTATCAATTCTGTCTCCCATGGTAGTTTACCAATATTACCTAGAAATGGAGGAAAGCACGTATAAAGATTTTAAATTATGTGTTGTTTTTTTTTGCAGTATTTAACACATGAAATAACAACCTAATTCGAGAAGTCAACGTTTTTAGAGTCTGGTTAAATGTATAAACATCTTTTTGGTGGCTGCTGGTATCTGGGTTTTAAAGCCTTACTACCAGCAATTGAGCTGCAGGACTTGGCTCATAACCTTATGATTCAAAAAAGACTTCCCTCAGTTGTAATTTATAGAGAAATATAGATAAGAATATTTTATACTGAATTATATAACTTTCTATATATATAAATGTCTGCATTAGAGGTGCAAAGTATGAAGCTGAAACTACAACCGTTATAGACTTAAAAGCAATACTTTAGGGCCATAATTAAACAAATTGAAAGACTTATCTACCATGAGGGATCTTTGCTGTTAATCCTTAACTATGTGACACTACATTTATTCAGGCTTCACTTTAAGTATCAAAGCTCACTCTATTTTCTTTTTTGTATCTGTGTAAAGTCTGTCTGTTGTTAGGAAAGACCTACAAATTTTTGTCAGTTAAAAATTTTACAGTCTCACTCTGTCAAAGACACTACTTATAAGAATTTAGAAGGTAATAAGTTTTCTCATATTGTGTGCTGTTGCTCATTCTACTTTCAATGAAATTTCCCAGTCCCTTGTGAGGGGGCAAAACTGTTTGTTTTGCACGTGGCTTGGAAAAAGCTGGTTAAAGGAAATACAGCCTACAGCTTATATCTGCATATGTTCAGCATCAATCCCATGTTGCACTTTTGTCAGCTGGAGATTTCCCTGGTAGCTCAGCTTTAAAATCTCTCTCTAAGCTACTTATTCCACAAGGGTGCTTGAAACTGACAATTTTTTTAATTACTGAATGCCCCATTGAAGTTCTGTACCCCTTCCTTCTCTTAGAGATTACTGATAAGAATTAGTCAATCTTCAGACATTTAACCCCATTTCCCAGCTTATAGCAAGCTTAGCTTTTATTGATACATGAAACACAATGTACCACAGTTTAAGATAGTTTTAAAATAGTATTCTCATATTATGTACATATCATTTAGTGACTTGATAAGAAAATGACCCAATATTTTTAAATATTTAATACAGTTATCCCTGTGACTTTAGGGCCTTAATTTATAGAATAATGCCAAGATTTTGTTAGTCAAAATCTATTTCTATTAATATTAAGACATCCATAAGTATTTCTTAAGAAATTGGTCAGTGATATTGATATCTTATTTTCTAAAACAGGTAAGTTGTATCATTTTAGGAATACCTCTAGAATATAGATTAATTGACACATCCTAGGGCTATTTTCACTCTAATTCATGGAACACAGCTATTACTGATTAAGAGAAAACACTAAAGCATATGTTCCTTGAGGTCAGGGAATGTGATTTGTTCACCACTACACAAATAACATCCTCATTTAGTAATTGATTATGGAAGAAGGTAGACAATGGAAATTTTGGAATCTTCTAGTTCTCTTTTTAATTCGGAGACAAGCAGATAGGAACTGCTCGAAATGCCAAGACTAATAGCATATAAAGATTTCACCACTGAAAAACTTACCTACACATACTTAAGCCTAAATTGAAAGACCATGACATGAATAGGATGGTTCTAGTAAGCAGGGAAGTTTTCCTGCATTTTAGTGCATGCTATCTCCCAAAAGTCAAATAGACTCTTGCAGCAAAGAGGAAAGTGTTAAAAATAAAACATAAATAAACAAATAAATAAATGCACATTGATAAGCTAAATTTTCACAATTAGAGCAGCATATTTAGGTAATTAATGGATGGCTAGGAGATAAGTGAAGGGGGCCCAACTTTCTCCTTTGTCATTCATAAATATATCAGGTTTGAAGTTTTAGAATTTTTTCTTTCTCCTTCTCAAATCTCTGCTTGCATAGAGGACTCCAGAGAAATAAAAAAGACCTCTTTTTCTTTTCAGGTAAGGTAGAATTAACTGATTAGGTCAGGGCATCTGGCAGCTGTTTATAGTCTTATTCAGTAGCCCACACTAAATAGATTCTATCTGGGATGAAAATCTGCAGGGGAAAATAATAAATATTAATATCTATTATTGCTTTTCTCCTGACACACACTCCATCCTTGAATACTTGATACTGAAAAGATCTAACTCTGCCTCTCATTCCCTATAAAATGTTGGGTGTTGAGGCCACAAAGTCTACAAAATGATTTTTCTCACTCTGAACATACCCGAGGATGAGTCACTTAGGCTATCTTCTTTGATAACTCATATTATTATTGTAAAATTGAACCTGGCATTTTTCATTTATTAAAATCATTGCAAAGATAATCTGGGAGGTAACTGAGCATGGAAAGAAGTAAACTAAGATGTAGTAATTATTTGACAATTTTAAGCATATTATTTATAAAGCTAATCCTAATAACCTGCAATTCGCAGGCAGTTCTTGAGTTCATTTCTCCAACTGTTGCAGGCATAGTAAACCCAGAGAAAAATAAAAGAGGCTTCTGTCCCTCTTAAATCACATGAGACAACTAGCTACATATAACTCTTGGGAAAGATAGAGAGTAGCTGCTAATTTTCTTTCGACACAACAACTAAACTATTCCATGGTGGATTTATACTTTTTCTTTCCTTTAGGACCAAAAAACAGCTAAATATGCCTAACCTGGCTGTTAAGGTAGCTAGAATAGTATGGTCCATTACCAAACAGCCATTTGGATTATACTATTTAATTATAGCTTTAGAAGGAATTTCAAATCAAACATAAGAATTTATATTTTAATTTTCAATTCAGCAAAATTTAACAAATGTTTATTGAATATTTACTAGGCAACATCCTAGGTTACAGTGATATAGTAATAAATAACATGGTGTCAGCCCTCAAGATGCTCTCAGTATGGTGGCAAAGAGAGCTGTGCTAACTATAAAAACACATGCTAGTGTTATACATTAATAATGAGAAATGTCAATATGCATTCTGTATATAAAAGCAATATAGAGGAATGAATAACTTATTTGGACATATTGGCCACAGAAGTTTTCACAGAAGGTATGATACTTAAAAAATGTTGTAAGGAATGAACAAGGGTTTGCCAGGCAGATCTATCGCTGAGATTAACACTGTCACTATAATTTGTACAATCATATTCATTACATTTACATAAATATATTAAGAATTCCTATGTTAAAAAATCCTTCTTTCTCTTGACCAATAGTATAGCTTATGGTTTTTAAACTCTATTGATATTTTGGGCTGCATAATTCTTTGTTGTGGGTTTGTCGCCTATGTATTGTAAGACGTTTAGCAGTATCCCTGGCTGGATGTTAGTAACACCACTCCCAGTTGTGCCAACCAAAAATGTTTCCAGAGATTGCTGCCAGTTGAGAGCCACCAGTCTTGCTACATCTCCCATTATTTGTTTAGCTACCAGAATATTATTTTACCGACATACTTAAGCTTTGATCTTATTTGGTTGAATGGCATCCTGTTACCTGCCTTCCATCATCGTGTGCCATTGGTGTGCAATTCAATTTTCAAATGGATTTTGTTTTAAAGTGTTCAAATTGCTTCCTTGTCTTTCATTGTGAACAATTGTCATGATGACATATTGAATTATGGTTAGCAAAGTGTGCTGTTTCTCTTCTTGCTGATTTCAGTAACAAAATACGCTTAGAAGTTTCCTTTTAGAGACAAAATAAAAAATGAAGGATTTGGATAACAGTTCATTCCCAGAGGAATATACAACCCTAAAATCAAAAGAAAGTTGCCCACTGTGAATCCTACTGTTTTGTAACATTATACTTTGATGATTCTGATGATAGTATTGGAAATATTGGTATTCCTTTTCTCTCAGTCTGTTTGATGATACACTCTATATTTAATGGAATATCATAGAGGTTGGTACCTCTGAGTTGCTTGCTTCATGTATTGCACTTGCATACGAGTCCTTAGCATAGTAGATGAATTTTAATGTGTTCACTTGTTACTAAAAATTTTTATATATGCAATATTTTTTATTTCATTTTTAAATTTTTGGCATTAAAATTGAATATGAAAAATGAGTCACAAATTGTTTGCAGATATACTTACCTCAATTACAGGCACTCTCACCAAGTGGAATACACCAATTTAACATGATGAATTAGTTCTAAGTAACAGATAAGTATCAGTACTATATCTCTTTTCTTGCTCTTCTGTGCACTCTTTCTTTGAATGATGGTATTCTTAGATCCAGGTTAACCATGAAGATAATTTAATATAAGACAAATACCCTGATGAAATGACTTGAAAATAACTGTTATACACTGGAAAATATCCCTCCATTTCCATGTCTTAAGACCATATGTTTGTTAAAGGCTAATTTTTAAAAAGTATCCACTGGTGAATCCACTTCAAATGATAAGAGGTGAGGAGTATAAACAATCAGTTTCCATTTGAGTGTATTCATTATATGTGCAGCTTCACAGTCTGTGACAAAACTAAGTTGAAAAGAGAAATAATATGTAAATATGTGTGTTTACTTTTGGCCAAAAGAAGGGAAGTGGTATATTCTGGTTGCTTTTATAGACTGTTTTGCATAAAATCCTTGGGAAAAGGGAAGAGATTTTTTTTTTTTTTCTGAGTGCCTTTAGTCCCAGCTACTTGGGAGGCTGACATAAGGAAGACCGCCTAAGCCCAGGAGATTGAGGCTGCAATGAGCTGTGATCACACTACTGTACTCCAGCCTGGATGTTATTAATTTTGTATTTTCCTGCTTTTGTTGTGCTTTGGAAATCTTTGTTTGGGTTTCTTAAAAGGAATGGGGCAAAGGCAATATATGTAACCTAAATATTGTACCCACATAATATGCTGAAATAATAAAAAAAAAGGAGTTTGAGAAGAGAGTAGGAGCAAGGATGCCTAAAGAACTGTGTGTCAAGACTTCTGTGAGCTGGGTTCTATTTTGTAATGTATCTTCCCATTAGAAAAAAAAAATGTGTGTTTGAAACTTGATTGCTTACTTATGTGAACTACTTTTAAAATTAATTCTTACTTTAGGAAGTAGAAATAAAGGGATGGTTACCTGGAGTCAACTCAAAAAAGTGAAGAGGGTGAAGTCTGAGATGCAATATAAGATAGGTAAAAGCTATGGACGCTTAAACAAAGATTTTCTTGTTAAATATGTAGACATTTTTCATTGAATCTTGGATTAGGGAGATTTTTCTGGTTTACTTTATTTTTAATCTCATTTTGCTAATAACTCTGGACTTCTTTGATCCATGATTCTCTAAATTGCTAGTAGGAAAGATAACAAAGTAAAACATACATCTTTGGATTTTATTAATTTTCGTTTTTATTTTATAGTGTATGCAACTGACAAAATGAAAGAGAATAACAGCTGCATATTACACTGGACTCAAATTTGGCACCCATACAGATGCATATGCATGACCTTTATATTAAATATATCTTCTGTGTTAGTCTTTTGTGAAGAAAAGAAAAATAATTCATTACATCAGCAATACATTTGAATTTCCATGATATATTTTAAGAGATATTTTGAGTATTTCTTTCCTGCCTATTTGCAAAAAGACACTTCTCCACAAGTGAAATGTAAATTATCATTAGGATGACCATAGTGCTTGGTGTGTCCATGATAGTTCAACTTTATTTCTACTGCCCCAACAACTCACGAGTTACCACCCCCTTTCTCACTTAAATTTGTCCAGATTCGGAGGAAAAATAATAAGGTCACCATAGCTATAACATATGCTTACACAAAGCACGTGATCAGGGAAAGCATTCATTGGAAGTATTTGTTCATTTGTAATAATGGAATTTATGATTGCATCCTCCGATATTTTGTCTAAAATATATGTTTAATGAAATTTATCACATTTGTTTTCATGTCAAATGCAGTTTTATTTCTTGTCAGTATTTCTCAATTCTTTTTTTTTATTATTATTTTAAGAGATAGGGTCTCATTTTGTCACCCAGGCTGGAGTGCAGTGGCATAATTGTAGCTCATTATAACTTCCAACTCCTAGTCTCAAGCCATCTCCTCACCTCAATCTCCAAAGTAGCTGAGTCTATAGGCATGCATCACCAAGCCTGCTAATTTTTCGATTTTTTTTGGAGATGGGGTCTCACTATGTTGCCCGGGCTGGTCTTGAACTCCTGGACTCAAGTGACCATCCCACCTTTACCTCTCAAAGTGCGGGGATTAGAGATGTGAGCCACCATGCTCAGCCTCTCTCCGTTTTCAATATCATCTAGCATCAGATATAAAAATCGTGGGGATGGGGAGAGCTGAATTTAATTGGTAGATAGTAAAATTGCTCTGGACTCTTATTCAAAATTATTTTAAAATATCTAAATTTCCAATCAATTCACTTCTTTCTTACCCTATGACTCTGTTTCTCTAATAGTAATAGAAGTATTCTTGATTATAATTTCTATCATTTGTGATTAACAATGAAATATTTTTTGGAAATATTTACCTTGATAAGCAAAGCAGGACACTAATTATGCTTAATCTATTAAATTAATCAAAATGACTGTTATTTCATTAAGAAATATTTACTAATACCTGATTTACTACTTTTGAGATGCCTTATAGATCCAAAATTGTTATTAAAATGTATCTCATTAGAATACTTTACACAATCTGAGAATAATATGATTTCTTTTTACCATCACCATACAGGTCATAGTATAACATCTCAAGGGGAAAAGGCTTTTGACCACTCCAAACACTTTGGATTTATACAGTTCTCCAGATAGATAAATACTTTTTTTTTAACGTGTAATGTAGAAAATCAATAAAGAGAATGATGTAATCATATATGATAGTGTTAAAATTCTATACACAAGACAAACCAACAAAACATAGAAACGTAATACATGGAACATTTCACACATCTGTAAAGCAAATCAAATTGTTTCCTAATGGTAAAACTGATCAAAAATATTACCATGTACCTTGTGATACTAGCATTTCTAACAAAAATAAAGAGTAAAATTAAATTAAAATAGGGCACAGGTGTCAAGGAGGATGCAGCAATTAAATAAAAATAATAGAGCACTTTTAAAATACTAGTTTGTTCAATCTGACATAAATCTTTTTACATAATTGTGAACAGTAACAATTCTTGTTCCCTGAAAACTCACCTAATCTTTTTAGAAGTCATTGATAATTTTTATTTACTTCAGTATCCATATTTCCATGAAAGTTAACATAGGTTTTATATTAACATATATATTTATATGTAAATTAATTATTTATGTTTGTACTTAATGAAAGGAAATCTATTATAATATTTTTGACAACGTAGCCCAGAGACAGTCCAATAATTTTTCCATCTATTATAACTGTTTTCATAACAGTCTACAACAACAAAATTAAAGAGCCATCATTAATTGGTTTTACTGCAATAATTTTGAGTTAATTTATTTATTTGACTTCGATGTTTATTTAGCCTTCCTAGCATATTAGGATAGAAGTTATTTTTTTCTTAAGTTAATTTCTGTTTGAAGTTGAATCCTGTAGAGAAGCAGCCATATTAGAGCCATGAATAGAGGTTTATCTTAAATGAAACACTAAATATATTACAGAAAAAATAAAAATAAATCTAATGAAAAAGACATGTTTTGGGGCCCATTTACATAAACCTCCTGCAGCTATTCCTTAGTTTATACCATCATCACAATTGATTCTAAAAATTGATTAAAAGAGACTTTCTATATAGTCATTCAGGAAGTCAGAATGACTAGATCAACCATGCTAGCCTTCAGAATTTTGAGGCAATCTACCAGACAGTGATAACTTATACTTTTGGTTCTAAATTTCCATATGCAGATGGACCTGGAATACATAACTCTTTGACAGCAATTCGGAGTTCTATACATGAATTTTTTCTACCACAGCCCATGCACTGGAAATTCAGCCTATGTCTGCTTTGTGAATCTTTCTATTTCTCCAGGATAGGCACACAGAAGACTAGAAAAATTGCTGTAGGATTTCAAGGGACCAGAAAGAAAGCAACCTTTTAGGAGCTCAGCAAAAAGAAACAGCTGAAAGAAATAGCCTGAAAGAAGACTGAAATTGTTGGGCAGACATTTCAGCAGTTGCAAGATGCTGGTGAGTTCAAGACCCACCAATATAAAGAGGCTGGGTAAACACTTAAAGCTTTCCTTTGAAACCCCCTAAGGGACATGCCTTAGGAGACAGACTCACATCCCAGAGATAACGGCAATGCCTTAAAATTAAGAGCAACATTATAAGAGACTCAACCCAACAAAGTCTAAAATGAAGAGTCCACTGGGTCACAATGCTTTCTCACTAATTATACACTTGGTAGAAGAAAACTCAATCCTCTTTAGCAGAAACTGAGAGAATGCAGAGTATTTACAACATACTATTCCCAATGTTCAGTATATAAGCATAAAGTGCCAAAGAAAGAAGCAAGAAAATGTGACACAAAATTGAGGGGGAGGGGGAAGAATGAATAGAGGGAGATGCACAGATGAGATGGATGTGTGATTAGCAAATATGTACTTTAAAATATCTATGATACATATGTTAAAGAATCTCAAGAAAAAATGAATATAATGAGGAAGACACAGCGAACTTCAAGAGACATGAAGTATCTGAAAAAGAATCAAACAGAAACCTTAGTTCTGAAAATTACAATATCTGAATTTAAAAAAAAAATCATTAAGTAGGATTAACAAAAGATTAAACACCAGAAAGAATGGTTTGCTGAATTAGAAGACAGGTGAGTAAAAATTTTCCAAACTGAAGCATAGAGAAAATAAAAGATTTATAACAAATAAACAGAGGTCAACATATGTGGGACGATAACATGTAACACTGCATATGTGTAATTGGAGTTCCAGAAGGAATGAAGAAAAACAACACGGGAAAAAATTTTGAAAAGAAATATTGACTGAAAAAATTTCCTAATTTGATGAAAAATATCAAAGCCCACCTTCAAGAAGGGCTAAAACTCAAGTAGTATAAATATAATAAAGGTCAAATCTAAATATATTATAGTCAGACAACTAAAAAACAAGGGAAAAAGAAATTGTAAAAGCAGTCAGAAAAGAAAATGCACACAATATGCAGAGAAACATTAACAAGAATGTTGACTGACTTTAAATCACAAATTACTTTTAATCAGAAGTCTACTTTAGACTTGAATTTCTACAGACAGCAGGACATTTAAGTTTTCAAAGAAAAAAAACAGTGCTTTCAAACTAGAATTCTATATTAAGCAAAATATTCCTCAAAAATGAAAGTGACATAATTCATTGCCAGCAAACTCCCACTATAAAGAATGCTAAAGGATCACTTCAGAAAGTAGAGAAATGACACTATGAATTTGAATCATAAGAAGGAATGAAGAGCATGGAAATGGTAAATATGTGGGTAAATATAGCCTATTTTTTTCTTTTCTTAATCTCATAACCTTCGGTTGATTTATTAACTTTTGTAGATGTATCACATATGTATAAGCTAAAACTATAAAAGTTCTAGAAGAAAATATAGAAAAATATCTTTGCAACCTTGGGGTAGGCAAGTAAATTTTAGACAGGAGACAAAAAGTGTTAACCATAAAATAAAAATATAATAAATAAATTATGCTTCATTAAAATTAAAAATATATGCTCCACAAAAAAGCATGAGAAAACCAAGCTCATGCTTGGATACAATATTTATAATATTAATACATATATGTGACAAAGGACTTATATCTAGAATATATAAGGAACTCTTAAAAATTATATTAAAAGGAAAAAAATCAATTAAAATGGTCAAAAAACTTGACCAGTCATGTCACAAAAGTATTTAATAGGAATGATTAATAAGCATACAAAAAGATGTTCATTATTAGTCATTGGAGAAATGCAAATTAAAGCCACAATAAGATAATACTTTACAGCCATTGAAATTGCTGAAATTAAAAACCCTGACATTACCAGATGCAGGCAAAATGTGAAGCAACAGAATTCACACCCAATGCTAAAAGGAATGTAAAATGGAACAGCGATTTTGAAAAACTATTTGGTACTTCTTTGTAAAGTTCAAAATACAACCACGTTATAACCAAGCTTTTCCATTCTAAATATTTAATGAAGGGAAATGAGGGCATATGTTCGCAAGCAAAACAAACAAACACACATACCGAAAAAAAAAAAAAAAAAAACACTTGTATGAGAATGTCCACAACTTAATTTATAACAGCAAAAAAGCAGAAACACCCACACACTATCAAGTGGAAAATGGACAATCAAGTTTGTAGTTAATTCAGATAATGCACTCAGCAACAAAAAGAATAAAATACTATTGCTTAACAGATGATCAACACAGATTAATCTCAAAAACATTACATAGTGTGATAGAAGCCAGAGAAAGGAATATATACTGTGTAATTCCATTTAAGTGAAGGTCTGGGATGTGCTATAGCCTATGTTGAACAAATGAGAGCACTGTTTGCCTCCAGGAAGTGAGTTGATTAGAAAGGCAAATTAGGGTATACTCTTGGGTGATGGGAATGTTCTTCATCTTCACTGGGGTTGTGGTTACTGGATTTATGGTAAAATTTATAAAACTGCATATTTATTATGTGTAAATTATACCTCAATTTAAAAATTATCAATCAAAACCAGGTGAAAAATGAAAATCCCAACTGTAAACATGTCCTGGAAAATAAGAATGCCACACTTTCCCACAACTAAATGCTATCTTCTTTCTAACTTAAACTTAATAAAAAGAGAGAGAGAGAGAGAGAGAGAGAGAGAGAGAGAGAGAGAGAGAGACAGAAAAAGCAAATCTAGTAGAAAATAAATCTCATGTTTTATTGGGGTAGTATTATATTTATTTCACTAAGATGAAAACAGAAATCCCTGTACTTTTGACTTTTGCAAGTGTCAATCAGTTCTGTCTCTAAAATTAATTTATTGTTTCATAAAAGTTGCAGGAAATAGTCTTGGATGGCTATTTTCATATATTTCCAAAAAGTGATATACAATTTTGTAGATAGGTGTATATTAAAACTTTTCTATTATGTGCCTTGCCGTTCCAAAAACAAACTTTTGGAGGAACAGAAAATCTGTCTACCAAACACTCTAGAATTCACCCCAAAGTAAACTAGGAAATAATAAAAATGGCCATTTTTCTAGGTTTCAGATTGTTTATATTATTTTAGACAGAAACCACTCAGGTTATAGGGATCACTTTAATGTTAATTTCATGAGTCTTTATTGAATACTTCCACACTGTGAAGGACACTTTCCTGAGCAATCCAAGGGATAGATTTATTTTTTGTAAACCCAGAGTTCATGCAGGAGAGTCACTACAAGTGAAACCAACAAAGACAAAGCATATGCTAATGTTAATTGACACTTTTCCTTCTGCAAAGCACTGTTAAAATCCTTTTATATACTAACTGACATGATTCTTACACAAGGCTTTGAATTATAATCTTTAAATATAAGGAAAATGAGGCACGGAGAACTTTAGTCACTTTCCAGAGAGTACACGGAGCAGCAGAACTGGGCCTTGAATTCAAGAAGTATGGCTCTAAACCCCATTGCAATCATTACGCTCTGGGATCTATATGTATTAATGATTATAATTCATAGGTCACTGAATTCACAAATCTTGCTGCATATCAGCCTCCCCCAAAGAACAGTAAAAAATATTGCTTACTGTCATTTCTGAAGCAAGACCTGGAAAATATGTTTTTCTACAGAAGCTTCTCAGGTAATAAGTATGAGTTCCGAAACATGACTTGGGTAATTTCAGAAGTTTCATCAGCACCAGAATTTCCTATTAACAGTACCAGTATTCTCCCTCTCATTCAAAGAGGAGAGAATGCATTTTTTTAGAGGGAAAGGAGAATAACTTGGTTTAGAGTACAAGTCTGGTCAATATAAAATGTTTGGAAAAAATGTACTTTTTTATCCAGGCCTAGAGTGTGTTTTTCCCCTGAAATCTCTTCCATTGGCATACTTCCAATTTTTTTAACTTGTCTGAAGTTGGCCCTTTATATTAATAAGATGTATGTTGTCACTCTAGCCCTTATTTTTGTTGCACAACTGAATGACTGACATAGCCTCCAAACCATTTCCTCTACCTTAATATCTTCCCTCTTTCTCTTTGATTAAATACCTTTTAATCTGGTTTCTATTTTAAAAACATTGTTTCGATTATATCAATATTGGTGGGGCTCAGAGCATGATATCCAAGGTATGGCACCTTGACGTGCTGAGTACTCTGAACTGAAAGACACTGGAAGGTATCAGAAGCAAGGTCTCTCTCACTTTCTCCCATCTTCCTGTCTCCCACCGCTCTTTGTCCCCTGAAGGCAGTCATAGGAACCAGAATTCTCTCCTCTTAAGGTGCGTCTAGAAACTAGAATCTTTCTCCTACAAAGCAAGCCACAGAACCTAGAAAGGTCACTCTCTCCCTTCTCCCTTAGACCCTGATTCTAAAGGGCTCCTGCCTCATTTGGGGGAAGAAATGCTATACAGAGGCCAAGAAGGATCTGAACAGACAGGCCTTGCTGGGTTTCCCCCTCAGTCTATTAACATTAGATCATACCCCTTTTGCCCAGTCACATTTCTATGTGGTTGTTCATTCTTCATCAAACCAAAGCATAAAAACAGGCAGTTTTTCCTGGATCTTTAGGTCTTTATTTCTGAAGGCTTCTATGTTGCATAAAACTTTCATTAAATAAATTTGTTTTGCTTTGCTCTTGCTGGCTTTTGTTACAGGAGTGTCAGCTGTGGCCCTTATGTCGGGTGACGAAAGGCATCACATTTTTTGCCCCTATAATATCTTTTTGGAAAACTTATTATAAACACACAATAAAGCTTACTATAATACTCCTCGTCAATTCAATTAAATCCAACCCATTAGTTTGGTGAAGATATCTACCCTGCTCTTTGGGGTAATATTCAATACTCTAAAGACAAGAGATTTACCAGCAAGGAGAATATTTCTTTTTTTTTTAACACTTTCAGAGTATTCGTTTGTTAATTGGTTCGTACGATGGAGAATAAAATACTTCCTTGTTTTAAATAGACATTCATTTTACTGTCCTATTTTATTAATTTGTAAACAGCTGACAATATACATTTTTGTTGCGTTCAACTTTGTTGCCATTTTTGACATTTTCTGTAAGCCACACGGAAACTGTTTAAGAAAAACTGTGAGTCTTTCTTTCCTATTGTGATTTCAAAGTATGATTATTTTTAAAAATGCTGGAAACAATAGCACTTTCATTCTGAGGAAAAGCTTGTTCAAATGAGTATTTGGCCAAACTTCATTTTCATTTGTATTGAGTTGTAAATATTCATTGAACTTCTTCATTTCTGTTTAGAAACGGAATATCTTCAACCAGAAAACCTTTATGGTTTTTCAAATTGTTTCTGAAAAATGTTCTCTCATAATGATGGCATAACTCATAAAGGCCTTTTGACCTCAGCTTTTAAGTTATTTACATGGTCTCGTTTAAAACCACACACTTTAGGAAGGATGTAAAAAGCTAAGTAACTTGCTACCTTAATGTTAAAAAGCAACATCTTCCCAGCAAAGGTTATTTTCTCTGTGCTTTTATTTCCAGTAATGCTTTCTTTATTTGTATCACATTATTGAAACTAAACTTCATTTACACAAATAGATAATAAAAATAAAAGAAAGATTTTGACCTATATTGTATACTATATTATGCAAATGAAATATGCTACATTATGCATTTTAGTATAAAGGGAGGCATAATTTTGGGTTTTTTAATCAAAGTTTAAATTTATGGTACATAAGTGATGGCTTTTAACTTTTAAATTTTTAAAATGTTTTTAACCCCCAATTATGAAAAATGTACCCACAAAACAGATTTTAATTTCTGGGAATATGGAAAACAAACTATCAAAGTGATCTAAACTCTTATTATTATTATTAGCTATTAATCTGTATTTTAATAGCTTTCTGTGTTTTCAAATGGAAATGATTGGGAAAACATGAAAGATAAGATTTCCATGCTTTAGAAAGCAAAGAATATTCTTTTTACTGATATATTCCTCTCATATACATGAGAACATGATGATGATTTCGAAGTCTTTATTTACCTAAATATGGATATTAAAAATATCTCGTGAGAGAAGTTATTTATATTATTCACCTATTTTCTAAAAAAAAAAAAAAAAAGCCTCACATTTTTTCCACTAAGACTCCTCTCAAATTTAATTAATATACTTCTTGGAGGATAACAGATTTCACAGTACTGGGCAACTAGTCAGAACTTATTAACGATCCCTTAAATTTGTTAAATACTCTATGTATGAAAAATACCAGGCACGTAGGTAAATGTTCAATTACAATTTTTTAACTTCAATTTATATAATATGGCCTCTACCATTAAGCAGCTTCTCATTTATGTGATGAACTCTGACTTTCATATAAAATAGCAAAATTTTGATAATGTATAATTTCTAAATTGATTTATATAAACTATAAACACTACACTAATTCAGAGAATGGATAATTTGTTAAGTCAGAAAAATATTTCATACAGGAGCTGGGAATTGTAGAAAATAGTTAATAGAAATTGGCCATTAGTCTGTCTTCTTTTGAAAAGTTTCTGTTCATGACCTTTGCCCACTTTTTAATACGGTTGTTTGATTTTTTTCTTATTAATTTTCTGGAATTCTATACAGATTATAGTTAATCAGCCCTTTATCGGATATGTAGCAAAGGCAATATGTATAATCAAAGTGTTTATACCCCCATAATATTCTGAAATAAAAATGAGGTCATAAGGAA
Organism: Indri indri; assembly: GCA_004363605.1. Classification (NCBI taxonomy): domain Eukaryota; kingdom Metazoa; phylum Chordata; class Mammalia; order Primates; family Indriidae; genus Indri; species Indri indri. The sequence continues at coordinate 1,938 of RJWJ010025722.1, read as the reverse complement.
TATTATGAAATGGCAATAAATTTAAAAAGCCAATAAATTTGACATTTTTCCTTGTAAAAAAAAAGAAATTGGCAGTTCAAACGAGGTTCTCTAAATACGATGAAATAATCTAAGTTCAATTAAATAATAAATGTAATTTAACTGTAGAGGAGATTTAAATGTAATGTGTATTAACCAGAGAGACAAACTTTCCTACATTTTGCATATCACAAATATAAAGCCCATTTGATTTTGAAGCAGTGAGTGAAGAGTGGAGAATGATAAGAAGAAAATAAATAGCAATGTCCTAACTTGCCTTGATCAAATATTTACTTTGCTTGTATATATATGAGTAGATGGATACAGATATAAATATATTTGACTATTTGCTGATATTGTGCTTCTTTAGATATGTCAACTGAAGAAATGATGAAGCTCATAAATTTGGAAAAGAGAACTTTATTTCTCATAAAGTGTTGCAGCCTGCAGGGTGTCCATTCAGACATTATAGGAAGCATAGCTTCAAACAGAAGCTGAGAGCATGTATTTTGAGGGCAGAATGATGAGAACAGGAATTTATGCTAAGTGGGATGGCCAAATACATATTTATTGGGTTTTTTTCTTTTTTCTTTTTAATTATAATGAGTATGTATAATAGTTGTATACCATTATAGGGTATATACAATGTTTTGATACAGGCATACAATGTGAATCAAATCAGAGTGACTGGGGTATGCATTACCTCAAGCACTTATCATTTCTTTGTGTTAGGAATATTCCAATTCCACTCTTTTAGCTATTTTAAAGCATACCATAACTTATTGTTCACTATAGTCACTTTGCTGTGCTATCGAATATTATTGATTCTATCTAACTATATTTTTGCACACATTAACTATTCCCACTTTATCCCTCCCTCCCTATTCCCCTTTCTAGCCTCTGGTAACCATCATTCCCCTCTCTGTCTCCATGACATCAATTGTTTTTAATATTTAGCTCCCACATATGAGTGACAACATGAGAGATTTATATTTCTATGCCTCGCTTATTTCACTTGATATAATGTTCTCCAGTTCCATCCATGTTGTTGTAAATGGTAGGATTTCATTTTTTGTGGCTGTATAATATTCCATCTTGCATATGTATCACAATTTCTTTATCCATTCATCTGTCTATGGTCACTTAGGTTGATTCCAAATCTTCGGTATTGTGAATAGTGCTACAATAAACATGGGAGTGCAGATATCTTTTTGATATACTAATTTCCCCTCCTATAAATATATACCCAGCGGTGGGATTGCTGGATCTTATGGTAGTTCTATTTTCAGTTTTTAGAGGAAACTCCATACTGTTCTCCACAGTGGTTGCACTAATTTACATTCCCACCTGCAGTGCATGAGGGTTCACCCTTCTCCACATCTTCACCAGCATTCATTATTGTATGACTGACAAAAACCATTTTAACTGAGGTTAGATGATATGTCATTGTAGTTTTCATGTGCATTTTTCTTATGACTGATGATGTTGAGCATTTTTTGTATTCCTTTTGGCCATTGTATGTGTCTTTGCAAAATGTATATTCAGATTCTTTGCCCACATCTTTTACTTTTTTATTTCAAAATATTAAGGGAGGCTGGGTGCAGTGGCTCCCGCCTGTAATCCTAGCACTCTGAGAGGCTGAGGCGGGCTGATTGTTTGAGCTCAGGAGTTCAAGACCAGCCTGAGCAAGAGCGAGACCCCATCTCTACTAAAACAAATAGAAAGAAATTATCTGAACAACTAAAAATATATAGAAAAAATTAGCTGGGCATGGTGGCACATGCCTGTAGTCCCAGCTACTCGGGAGGCTGAGGCAGTAGGATCCCTTGAGCCCGGGAGTTTCAGGTTGCTGTGAGCTAGGCTAATGCCACGGCACTCACTCTAACCAGGGCAACAGAGTGAGACTCTGTCTCAAAAAAA
>RJWJ010025721.1:0-23467 GCA_004363605.1 Indri indri | reverse complement strand
GAGGAAGCAACCCTCCAGTGAGGCCTTGTCCTCATTGACTCCCACCTCTAGCCTGACTCAGTAAGGATTTCATATTGAAGAAGTGAAATTCTATTCCGTTTGGAGGAAAATCCCTCAAGTAATATTTAGCTTTTTATTGGTATATAATATTGTACATATATATGGAATACATCTAATATTTTGTTACATGCACAGACTATGTAATGACCAAGTCAGGGCATTTATGTTATCCATCATCTTGAGCATTTATTATGTCTGTGTGTTGGGAACATTTCAAGACCTCTCCTTTGGCTACTTTTAAATATATAATGCATTGTCATTAACTATAGTCACCCTACTGTGCTATAGAACATTAGAACTTATTCCTTTTATTTAGTGTATGTTTTTAACCAACCACATTAACCAGCCTCTTTTCATTCCTCCCAAACTCCACCCATATCCTTCCCAGCCTCTGGTAACTATCATTCTACTATCAACTTTATAGCTTCCACATATGAGTGAGAACATGTAATATTTGTCTTTTGTGCTTCACTTATTTCATTTAATATGATGACCTCCAGTTCTATCCATATTGCTTCAAATGACAGGATTTCATTCCTTTTTGTAGTCAAATAGTATTCCATTGTGTATGTGTACCACACTTTATCTGTCCCTTCATCTGTTCATGGGCACTTAGGTTATTTCCGTATCTCTGTATTGTGAATAGTGCTGCAATAAACATGGGGCATCCCTTTGATATGGTAATTTCCTTTCCAATAATACATCAGAAACATAATCCACTATTATAAAATGGGATTTATCCCAAGGATGCAAGGACAGTTCAATATTTAGCTTTTAAAATACTAGCTAATTCCCTTTCCTTCTCTTCAAAATTCCTAAGATAAATTTAAACATTTCGCTATGATTTTATTATAATTTATTGTGCAAAGTCAAAACTGTGTAGGTGTGCATTTTCAACCGTGTGTGTGTGTGTGTGTTTGGGGGAAGTTAGAGTGGTTCCACAGGCTTGGTTTGTGGTGTTAATTATCTCTGGAAATGTAGACATATATTTGAGGTGAAGATATGGTGAAAGAATTATTAGGTGTGGAGCTACTTCTGTGCTTTAGTTTCATTAGACTTTATTTAAACTTTTATACAGTAGCTGCTAATAGTTTGGATGATTATGATTTTTTGCTGAAGTTTATTCCAGTGATGATGAAGAAAGTATTGGATTGGGGAAAAATAACAAATAAGGTTAGGGAACACTTCCATCGCTTTCTTTTTTGGCTACCTGGGAGCTTTTGCTTCTCGTTGAGACTAGGGATGATTCATTCATTCATTCACTCATTTGTTCAACCAGTATTTATTGACTGTCTTCAAAATACAAGGCTAAGGGGATATACACATGAATCAAGATGTGGATCTGGCATCTGAAGGTGGGAAAGTCCATCTAGTATAAGATAGATAGTCTTAGCACAAAGAGCAGAAAGTAAAACATTCGATGAAAGGGAGAGGAAAAGAGCTGTGGGAGTTAAGAGAAGGCAAACGATCTTTCTAATTATGCTTATCAAGGAGGAGTTTATAAAGGAGGTGGCATATGGAATGAGCATTGAAGACAAATGGTTTGGACCCAATTGGGAAAAGATGAACTAAGCAGTGGCGACATCATGAGTGAAGGCACAGATGACAGATCAAGTAATCAATGGCTTCATAATAAGTTATTTAATGGACAGTTATTAGTGTGAGGCTGAGTCATTTAGAATTCCTTCTGTAGGCCAAGGGTCAGCTAACTATGGCCCATATTGCTGCCTGTTTTTGTAAAAAGTTTTATCGAAACACAGTTATGCTCACTTGTTTATGTATTGTCTATAGCTGCGTTTGAACTGTAACAGCAGAGTATAGTTATTACAACAGAGACCATATGGCCCTCAAAATCTAAAATATTTTCTGTAAAAGGCCAGAGAGTAAATATTGATAATATTTGCTGATTCCTGCTTTAGGCCTTAGTTGAAAACCACTGATTCAGTCTGGGGACTGGCACAGAACGTTTTTTTAGGAGAAATTTTCAGACAGTCCTAATTATAAGAGCGGGGAGGTGATGACTAATGTGGAAGCCTGTAGGGTTTTTGAACTAATCTACGCCAGTACCTTCTAGTAGGAGTGGAGAGGATTTGAATGCAAAATATATTAAGTAGATGGAATCAGTAGGACTAGGCAAAAGATTTGAAGAGAGAGGCCATGGAAAGGGAGGAGTCAAAGCTGAATAAAAGAATTTCAACCTGGGTGATTGTAAAAAGATTGTGTGGTTGATGGTGCTGCAGAAACAGGGAATGCAGAAGGCCGGCCATGGTGGCTCACAGCTTGTCATCCCAGCACTATGGGAGGCCTAGGTGGGAGAATCACTTGAGGCCAGGACTTCAAGACCAGCCTGAGCAACCTAGCAAGACCCTCGTCTCCATGAAAAAACAGAAAAATCAGCTGGGCATGGTGACACGCACCTGTAGTATCAGCCACTCAGGAGGCTGAGGTGGAGTGATTGCTTGAGCCCCACAGTTAGAGGCTGCAGTGAGCTATGATGACACCACTGCTCTCCCGCCCAGGCAACAGAGTGAGACCTTGTTTCAAAAAAAAAAAAAAAAGAAAGAAACGTAATGAAACCAGGAACACAGAGAAGGACACACACTTGTAAAAATGTCAGTGATCTGTTGGAGATCAAACACTGGCATGTCTGGTAGAAGACTCAATATGACTACATAAGGTAGAATCTTAGTTTTTTCAGGCCCTATGTGTATTTACCACAGTTAAATGTGGAAAGTTTTATTTTATTCTTCATATTTAAATGAACTGAATTCCTATGAGAATTATTTTTATGACCTCTATGTGTTCTTTCTTAACAAAAAAATTTGACAATTTGAGTTTTTATAGCCAAAATAATTTTAAGTAGAAAACAATTCTTGTCCTTTGAGAAGTTTTACAAAGGTTCAAAGAACTTTTCTAAAGTATTTAAACACGTAAATAACAATGCTAGTAGAATGAAATGGAAAAAGTTTCAGCAACCTTAAATTTTTATTCAGTCAGATTTATTTTTTTAATGTCAGCTACTTTATTGTCTTAATTTCCAATGTTACAAAAGATATGAAAATATGAACATATCTTTCTAAGTTTATCTATTTTAATATTTAACAGGCTTTACAAATATAAGCCTGAATTACTTGTATTTTACATAAATTTTATTCTTGATTGAGATTTTAAAAATTTTGATTTTGGTGATATATGATTATGGAAAAAAAATATTAAGTCTAGCACTAAAAAGGCTGTCTTTCATTTGGTAATGTAATGTAAACACTAATAATTCAACACAATCCATATAATTTAAGCTGAGGGAAAATTGGTATACTCTGTAAATAGTACAGGTATTAATCTTGTGTTAGATTCTAAATTCTGACATTTATTAGAGACCTTTTCTTGTTTTATGTGCCTAAATTCTGACATGTGTATTCTGAAACTTCTTTTTTCACCATTAAACAGCTTTGATGTCATATTTGCTGGTGGTCCAGAAGAAGTTCTAAAAAAGTTCCAAAAGATGAACCACAAAGTGGTCTTTGCAGCAGATGGAGTTCTGTGGCCAGATAAAAGACTAGCAGACAAGTATCCCATTGTGCACATTGGGAAACGCTACCTGAATTCAGGAGGTGGGTAATATACTGGCAGAAAAGTTTAATGCAAGGTAAAATATAAATATTGATGAAACAACCTTTTAAAATATATGTAGTTACTGTAGACATGAAATACCCATTATCTTATTATTACTATGGAAAATAATAGTTTAAAATCCATAGTGCATTTTATAGTTGACAAAGCATTTCCCCATATATTATGTCATGTGATGCTTCTAACAGTACTAGGCAATATAGATATTATTATTTCTACATTATAAATGAGGAAACTCATGTTACCACAATCTAAGTGACTACTCCTAAAGACATTCTGTTGTTAAAGGAAAAACAACATGGATCCAGGTCTTCTAATTATGGTTCATTAAGAATTTTCTGGCTACAGGATAATAGGTTTAGTAAATTTCCTTACTTGGGAAAAATATTAACCTTAGTTTCTAATCATGTATCTCATAAAAGTAAGCACTGCTTAATTATATATGTATTTCTGAACATTATTGGAGTAAATAAGTGATTTGTCTTAAAATCAATAGTTGGCAAGATTCAACATTGAGCATCTGGGTATACTTAAAGTGTTGGATTATCTATGCCACCATGGATTAAAAGAACAAATTACTATATATCCGACCCCCTCTGCCCCTCAAAAAGTAAAATAAAATTTGACTTTGGACATTATTATGATACCACAATTCGTTTTAGTTAGATTGAGATTAATGTAAACATACGGCCAGAAGACATAACCAAGGGGCATGTTAGAAAAACAAAATGGGTGCAAATTACCGGACACATTGGGAAAATGGATTTTTTGGGTGCTCCACATATATATAACTGATACTATTCAGGCTAGTTAAAATAAGTGCTGCTTGAGGTAGCAGCATATCTGGGTTCTAGTCTTTGCTCAGCCACTTAAGGCAATGAAACCTTTAGCAAGTAATTTAATTTTTTTGTGATGCCTCAATTCCAGCTCTTTTCACCTGTACTTTATTTTAGCAACCCATTCCCATAGTTGTACCTTGGAACTTTGTCAGCCCATACACATATTGTACTTCTGAAACCTTAAAATTCCAATTTCCGCTGCCTAGTTTCAGATCTTTTTATCTCTTCATCTCAGCACTTCCACAGTGCATACTTTTTAGGATCTCTTGATCATTATATTTTCTCCCTATTTATTTACTACCCTTGGATTTCATTTCCATATTCAGTCAGAACCTAGGGTTTCTCAGGTCGGTCACTCTGTCCTCGTTGCTTTAGCAGTCTTTCCCTCTTGGATTTGTAGTTGGTGAATTGTCAGTCTCTCTCTGAGATGGCTGCCCACTCTCACTCCTCTGCTTGAGTACTCGGCTCATGGCTGGGTGCCACATCCATGGCATGGCCTCCAAACTGTCAAGCCCTCAGTAACACATGGCTAATCTTTTAACTTATTCTAAATCCTCCATAGTTTAAAAACCAGTTCGTAAAGGAAGTACTTAGCTATAGAACTCTGGAATAGGTTTTATTTTACTTATTAAAATTTTCCCAAAGATGACATGCATAGTGAAATGTCATATGTAAATTTATCTAGATAGTGATATATCTACTTAGGTGGCTGAATTTCAAACAGACTCAGTGTTGTGGAAACAGCAAAAAATTAGCAAATAAGTGCAGTTGTGAGCCAGTTTAATTAAGGAAAAGGCATTTATAAGTGGGAAAGTGATCATACATGGACATCAAAGCATCATCCATATGCTTTCTGTAGTCAAAATAATTACAGAGATGGTAGAAAGTATAAATATATTCAACACAAGTTTGTATAATTTCATTAATGATGTATTGAGGGTTATTTAAAGGATGTGAGTTATGTTTGTGGGTGTATCATTTAGTTTTTTAAAACAACTTTTGATAGATTTAATGTAAATCACATGAAATATATATTATGAAAACATATAATTCCTTTTCATTTATTAAGGATACTTGGGATTTATAAAAAAGGATAACCATAATTTTTGAAAAATGGTAATATAAACTATTAGAAAATATGTGTTACCACTTAGTATATTTTTATCACAGAAGGCTTGTTATAAGAGTTAAAAAATGTATTATCTTTCAATGTTCTACGATTTTTTTATTTGCAAGAGTAAGGAAAAACAAGTAACCAGTTAGTGGTTTTTGTCCTGTTTTCATTTTGTCTTGTTTTCTCTAGGTAACAATAATTTTTTCCTGGATCTATTTCTTTTAATTCTTTTATTCCTATGAGAAAATTTTAATCTTGAGGGTAAAAAATTAGGTTCTCTTTCAATTCACAGGAGTAACATTGGCCCCTTTTTAGAAGTATTATATGTCAATGAAACATAGCAGCTTGGTTACATTTGCAAAATTCAGAGGAAGACTCAAACAGGAAAATGACCCTGTCTGTGTCTTTCATAGACAAAGGTTATTGGCAAATTTAATACTTATGCTCTAAAGCCAAGGGGAACAATCCAATTTTAGACTTCCTTTTTCCAGACTATGACACACAAAACCTAGCCAGAAAATGGTTTAGCAGGCACAGGAATGACTTGCCCAAGTAATGGAAGAATTCCCAAAATTCTAGATATAAAATGTCTTTGGGATGTTTGCAGTCAATGACAACTCCAACATTCCTTTGATTGTATTAGTGTCTCTGGCACTGACAATAAAACCACTGTAGTAGAGATTTTCTTCTTCCAGAAACAGTGAGTCCTCTGCAGAGGATCCAAGGAGAGCTTTTTAGAAGGTCAGAGAGAAAATTCTTATGTATTACTCTCTTTTCCTAGTAACTTTTTCCCCTTAGGAGCCTTGGAAAACATTAGTTCTCCCTCTTATGTCAAATAATTTGGAGGATGTATTTATTTAAAGAGAGTGTTTGATTATTTTCTGTTTTGTGGTTGTTAGTAATATTCATTCTATTGTAGTTTATTTGTAAAACAAATAATAACTCATATTTCTTTTATGGTGAGCTATGAAATTCCAAACTAAGGATTAATCCTCATGTCTTCACAGCTCTGCAACTGGTCAATGGAATTAACATAGACATGAGTTTTGGTCTTTGAATCCTAAATTCTCTCCTCTCTGCTGTGTTGCAGGATTTATTGGCTATGCTCCATACATCAATCGTATAGTTCAACAGTGGAATCTCCAGGATAATGATGATGATCAGCTCTTTTACACTAAAATTTACATTGATCCACTGAAAAGGGTATGTGACAATCTGCATTTTCCTTTTGTTTTCTTTTTGTTACTTTGTTATATTGATAATGTGGAGTGGTCAGAAACAAAGGATTTCATTGTGGAGTGGTCACAAACAAGGATAGTGTGGCAGCTGGAAAACTGAATTTCAAAATGTTCTTGTCGATAACATATTTTAAATAATATGAGTCAGTGAAACAAATAGTAAATAAGTGAGATTGGTTTCTCTCACCCAGCTGGATGTCAGCACTAGCTGAATGTGTCTTTATGGCTCCTTTTTGGTGGCCAAGACAGCAACCTTGCCAGACTTGGGTGGATCAGGCAGAAGGAGAGGAGGAAAGATGCAAGACCTGCTCTTTCTTCATAGCTATATTGAAACACATTGAAATGACCTGATACTAAAATGAAGTGGCAGCTCTCACACCAGTGTCATGGCCCCACCTCCATTGCACACTCACTTCCAAGGCTGCCTCGTAATAACAGAATGAGTTATATCATCAAAACTTTTGAGTTTCAAGATTTAAAAGGACAATAATGAAATCTCAAAGACTCTAGAGAATGACTTCTGTCAAATTCTTGAACAGATACCTGTCATTTAATAAGACACAAAGCACTGGAAATATATGTTCTTTTAGTCACTCTGTCTTGCAGCTATGATGCTTTCTCACAAAAGTTACTCCAAAGCTATTTGTTACCAGTATACCCTTGTAGTTTAATAAAACAATGTATTCAAAATCCATTGTACATCCTCTGTGAGCTTCTAAAATCCTAAATAGGTGAAAGGCCAGCATCTATATCCACAGTTTACCAATAGGGAAACTGAGGCCACATAGTCGGTGAGTGACACAGCAGGAATTGAATCCTGGGTTCCCTGAATCAGTATTTTCCTTTTATTAATATTTCATAGGATGGTGACATTGAATTCATGTGTTTACTTGGCTACATTTGTAAAATAATAATTTTTTTGAATATTTTGAAATGGCATGTGAATAAGGCCTCTCGATAGACAGTTTTTAATTTTAAATTTACCTGTGACCCCACTGAGCGTAGGGACTTTCCTATGATATTTGGAGCCTAGAGATCAAAGGTACTGGGGAAACATTGAGGTAAAAAGCCCTGATCTGTGTCCAAGTGTTTGGTGGCCCAGAATGAAGAGAGCCTGTGGGTATAGTTGTTCAAGTATAATCCTTTAATGGAATCCTATGGGACTAGATAGCCAATTTTTGGATTTAGAATATTTGAGAATTTGGAGCCTGGGGATTTAAAGAAATAATGATAATTTCCCAAAGAGGTTAGAGTCCGAGGATCCATGGGACTATGATATAGACGCAACCTTATGCATTTTATTAATAGGTATACTGCAATTGTCACAAATAGAGCAACTCAAAATAGCAGTGGCTTAAATAAGATAGGTTTTTCAAAATGTATTTTTCCCCTTTATCAAAACATTTGAAAAATTTAAGAGATAGGGTTCACAAGGGTGTTTTAGTAGCTTTATGGTATCTACCATTAATTAATTAATTAATTCATGGTTCTACCATTACCCTATAGCTTTCTCAATGTAATATCCTGGTCCAAAATGGCAACTTGAGTTCCAGCCATTGCGTTCATATTCTGGGCAGCTAAAAGGCAGAATAGTAAAAAAATGGGCCATCTTAGTTGCATCAACTCTCTTTTAGGACCCTGTCTAGAAGTCTTACAGAATACTTTCTCATATCTTTCTTTGACCAGAACATAGTTATGTGGCCACACATAATATATAAAAGGAATTTTTGTTTTTTTAATTTCAAGCACATGTGTCCTACTGAAAATTTGAGTTTTGTGGGGTGGAGGGATGTTGGGGACAATAAGCAGTCTGCTATAGACTCCAGAGAGAACACTCCTAAAATTGAATTAAGTAGAACTTTGGACTAAAGTAGAACTAAAGTTTTCTAATTTGAGAATATATTTATCTAATAAAAGTTAATATTTCATAAATTTATTATATATAATAAATACAGCTATAAAACTTCCTGAGTTGTATATTTGCTAGTGCTGTCATTAGAAACATAAGATTTTCTTTCAGTGTATTTTATAGTGAGTTGCAATTAATAGATGTTTCTGTGTTTTAATTAGATACTTCAGTTATCTAAATATATTTATTACACACTTAACATATAAGAATTTTAAACTTTAAATTCCTCCCCCAAAACAGACCGTATTAACATGATAGTGGTATTTGCTGTGTTTGTTGTCATTTTCAATATTATTTCTATTCTTATTTTTTAGGAAGCTATTAACATCACATTGGATCACAAATGCAAAATTTTCCAGACCTTAAATGGAGCCGTAGGTATGCTTCCTAAATACTGGATTGTTCATGTATACAAATGAACGCTTGTTGTTTTAGCTATCTTTCTTTTGTTATGTCAATTTGGGGGGCTGTGACTAAGACTTACAGTGTAGATAATACATTCTTTAAAAAATGTTGGACCTGAGCTTAGGTCGATATAGTTTAGTACATTATGTTAAAATCATTTCCTAAGACTAGTGTGAAAAGATAAGCTTCTGGCCTTCGGTAACTTAAAATTTAGTGTCTCACCATCTGAGAACTTTATTGTAGTAGTGGGATCATTGCTTACTGTAACCTCAAATTCCTGGGCTCAAACGATCCTCCCACCTCAGCCTCCTGAGTAGCTAGGACTACAGGTGTGTGCTGCCACACCTGGCTAATTTTTTTTGTAGAGACAGGGTCTTGCTGTGTTGCCCCAACTGATCTCAAACTCCTAGACTCAAACAATCCTCCCACTTCAGCCTCCTAAAGTGCTGGGATTATAGGCGTCAGCCACCAGGCCTGGCCCATCTGAGTACTTTAGATATATTTATGAATTAACTGTACTTTATTATTATACATTTTTCTGTGTGAGTTCTTTGTATTATGAATTACCTAGGAATGTTAGAGTAGATCCTTCTGACCTAGCTGAAAAGTAACTGGAGATGACTAGACAGGCAGACTGTGGAAGAGTGTATATGTATATGTGTGTGTTTGTGCTCATGTGCATTTGCTTGTGTACATATGCATATATGCCTGTGTGTGTTTTCCTAGGGATATATAGATCTTGATACAAATATATTAATATATTAAAATCAATACATAAATCAAAATACCTTAATTCACTAGTACATTACTTTAAAAAATTAAAAATATGTTGCAATTCAATACAATTTTTCAATTCAGTTCATATGGTAAAAAGATTCTCAGAATGGAAAGCAGTTAGTTTGGAGTACTCAGGAAATGTAAGGAAAGGAACCTAAAAACAGAAAACTGCTTCTGCTCCCCTCTGACTTGATTTATTACTGTATGCTTTATTTTTAAGAACTAGAAATACTATCAATGGTGGCCAATTGTAGAAACCTTGCTTATGCCAGGCAGTGCTCTATTTACCATTTGTATATTGTTACTATCTTCATCATAACCCTACGAGGCAAGCATGGATCCCATTTTACATATGAATAAATTGAGAAAATATTTTAACTCAGCTAAGATCACATTATTATCAAGAAGCAGAGGCAGGATTGCCAAGATGCTTTGCTTCTACCTGACAGCCCAGTGGCTGAGTACCTCAGTCCTTGTGCTAGTGCCAGCTTGGAGTGAGTGAGTAAGGCACACTTGAACCTGTATGTGTGCCAGTGCCATCCTTCATTTTGGGTGTCTGCTGATTTAGAATAGGTGAAGTTTCTGAAAGTGGGGTAGCACATAGGATTTGTATCCATGAGAAATTTTGTAATAATCACACACACACACACACACACACACACTCACACAGTCTTTAAAGTACTAAAACCTGTTTTCTCTTTTTAACCTAGATGAAGTTGTTTTAAAATTTGAAAATGGCAAAGCCAGAGCTAAGAATACATTTTATGAAACATTACCAGTGGCAATTAATGGAAATGGACCCACCAAGGTGAGTCACAGTGACTTTTACCTGGCTCCCTATTTCTTGGATATAAACTACAGGATGATATGTGGAATATCATCTTTAAAAAAAAAATATTTAAAAGGCTTTCTTTTGGTGCCAACATTTTTCTGTCTTTATCTTTTACGTAGTATATTATCTGTTTTCATGTTAATTAATCAAACTGACAGGATTTTTCCTCAGCAGAGTGATAGCTTTTCATTCTATTTATAGAATATTTCATTTCAGTGTTTTATTTAATAACAACAGCTAACTTGAGAGTAAGCCATGTTTCCCTCCTGCAGGGTATCCTCTCTGAATAGGAATTGTTTGGGTCATCACGGAATCATTTGTTTCATCTGACTTGCTGTTTTCTCCGTTAACATTGTTAAGATTGGAGTGTAACTGTATGGCCAGAAAGCTTCCTCTTGCTCTTATTTTTACCAGAGTTAATGACAGAGATGTAATTTGACTAATGAAATTTTGTATACTTTTGTTTCAAATATATATAATTGAGTTTGGTGAGAATCATATTGACTATAAAATTTATAGATGGAAAATTTATATTACTTGTGTCCCATCAAAGCAAAAGATATATTGCATTGAAAAAATATACATAGAGTAATACTGTGCTTAAAATGATGTTCTGATGTGCAGAGATGCCTTGTTTAAGTACCTAGGAAAGAGATTAACAGGTAGATTTGTAGTGTGCGGAGAGAGGATAAGGGCGTGCAACCTGCTGTTTCAGAGGAGTGAATAATCTGAATTCCAGTAAGGGATGTATGACTGGAAAGAAACTCAAGGGAAAGCCCACACTGGCAGTTCATCCTCCATCAAAATGGAAGAGGTAGATTGCCCTTCTTTTCTAGCTAATCTTTCCCCCTTGCTTTTCGTGCCATTCTAGCCTTCCTACAAAGTAATCTTCCCCATGTGCTCTCCTTTCTCTATCTTGTGATCAGTTTCCCCAGCTCTGTTCTCTCTTCATCAACATTTTAAAGATCCTCAAGCCTTTCTGTCCTAGAAATAAAACAACAACTAAGTCAACACAAAGGAAAAGATCTTCCTCAGCCTACGTTGCCTTCCAGCCTGCACCTGTCTTTTCTCCTCCCCTTCACAGCCAAACTTGTTAGACAACTCACTACGCCTCTACTCCCCTTCCCGCCACACCAGCAATCGCTCCTGTCGAGGTCTGTTGTCACGTCCTTGTTGAGTAGTGGACACTCTTCAGACCTCATTTTTATTTCACTCAAAGGTGGCGTTTGACAGTGTGTTGATCCCATTTCCTCCTACTTCAAATGCTCTTTCCCTTGGCTTCTGTGATGCTCTGCTATTTTGTCTATTAATTTTCTGGTCTTTCCTGTTTAATATTTCTTTCTTGTTTCTTTGTTGATGCACATTTTTAAAATTTTACAACACAATGTGTGTGGTGACTCTGTGCTTGTACTGTTGTAGTAAATGTTCACAGGTGGCTGTCTGAGGCCTCTTTGTTTTCACTTCTGCACACATTCTTGAGTAACTTGCTTCATTCGCTTGGCAGCAAATCCTTACTCTATCTCCTGTGTCTCTCCTGAGCTTCAGGTGTGAATACGCATTTGGGAGATTTGTTTTTGTGTTATTTATACCCAGACCTTCGGCTCTGCCTCCTCTTCTATCCCAGTTGTTAACCAGAACTTGGGTTTGGTTTTGTCCCTAGACACTTCCCACTCGCACTCCGAGCACTCTGTGTTCTACCTCCCATGAATCTGGGTTTTATTTAATTTTCCCAGTGCCCATAGCAACTTCTTTAATTCAGGCTGCCTGCAACCCCTTACTAGTAGCAGCCGCACCCCCAGCAGCCTGGAATTAGAGTATTTTGCCAAAGAAGAAACCCTATCACTCTACTAACCTCTGTAATGCCTTTCTGTGGACTTAAGTACGAAGTTCCAAATTCTCAACTTGTCTTACAAGGCTCTTTGTTTTCCTTCTGCTTTAGTGGCCACCAATCTTCCACCCCATTCAATCTCCCACTTCCAGCTCTGCACACATCCACATACTCCTCAGACTCATTCTCTCCTTTCTTTCCCTTAGCTCCTGCCATACTAAATTACTTTCATCTTTGCAAAAGTTTCATCTTTCCTCTGTCTGCAAGTCTTCTGTATGTGCTCTTCACTCATTCTGAAATCCTCTGCCCCTAATTCTGACCTGTTGAGTTATCTTTACGTGTCAGCATATTCCTTACTCCTCAGGTCTCCTGTGTGTTTTTGTAATATCTGGAACTCATTCCATTGCAGTACTTACTACATTCTGGACAGGGATGGTATTTACCTGTTTTCCTGTGTCTCTAATCAGGCCTGTAGCTTACGAATTATAGAAAGCATATCTGTCTCATTCACTTTTGTTTCCCTAGGGTCCGCCACATGTATAGTAAATATTATTAGGCTTTCAATAAATCTCAATAGAATGCTAGAGTCTATGAACGATCTAATGACCTAGCATTATTCTCGGGAGGGAGATTTGTTTTTTTCTGGCAGAGCAAACAATTATAAAATGACTGTGGGTCACAGTAAATTTCCCTAGACAAATTTGCTGTTCCTCCTTGGTAATATAATGTTTTAATCAAACGTAAATGTCTTTAAAGAGTGAGCATGGTCCTGAGAATTGAGCTATTGTGGTTCAGGTCTGATGATCAGTGATTTCAATGTGATCACCACTTCCTTTCAAATTTCTAGGATGATGCTGACTAGAGCATTAAAATGTGACCAAAGGATTTATCACAAGAAAAGGAACACTGATCATTAATAATTTGCAAAGACCTATGTGTACTAAGAAATTTTAAGGCTTCTTGAAAACATATTCAATTTGGGCTAAGATGGTTTTTGTCATTTCAGGCTGTGTAAGGATCCTATTGTCTTTTCTCTGACATGATCTTATCTAGTTCATTTTCTTATGATTCTGTTTAACAATAAAAAATTGAGTTAGTCGTATTATAAAAACTATATTTGGTATAATATAAAAGCTTGAGGGAAATTGTATACATAAGCATTCAACTAATGCTAATACTTTATTCCATGTATTATGTTAAAGTTTAAGGCATTCACATGACTATGTCATATTTCCCTTGTCCAAGCTGATGGGGAAAGAAAGCAGATTACTATTAATGCAAACTTTTTTAAACTTTCATAAGGGGTGAAAGATTTTTTTGCATCAATCTTTATCTATTGCTTTCAGTTATTACCTTGTTTAGTGAGGGCTGATTATGTCAGGGGTTTTGAACCATAATACTGAACTCAATGATAGCATTTAAGCCATGTTTTTCATTTAAAAATATATACTTAATCTGTAAATTGTAAATTATTTATAGTGTATTGATAGTAACAAAGTATATAAAAATGAGTTTATTTCTTACTTTCTCTAAATCTCATACTATCAGAAAGAATAATTTTAAAATTGTAAGTAATTTTAAAAATCACTTGTAATCGACCACCCTCCCATATGGTTTTTATTCATAACTTCTTTCAGTTTTTATGTCTTTTCAGTATATGTCTGTGAGAATTCATATTTTTTATTTGTTTTCATAATGGTGTATAAACAATTTTGTGTTACTTCGTAAACATTTTATTCAAAACATGTTTCTGTATTCTAAATAATTATTTTCCTAATTGTCTAGATAGGAATATAGTATAAATCAATTTTTGGATAGACATTATGATTTCAGGCTTGAAGCTTTACTTTTTATTCTTGAAGCTCATTTATTGTTAGTAATATAAGATGCTTACTTTAATGCCCAGCCTTTTCTTTTAAATATTGGATAATATTTACATCTTAAGGTAATCATTATGAAATTGGTGATTTTTTATACACCAATTAGAGAGAAATTAAATTGGGAAAGTCAAATTACCTGATCTGTACATGAAAATAAGTCATTTCTGAAACTAATTTGATTTGTAATAAAAATAGGGACCTTAATTTTCTGTATAAAAACCACAGTGCTAGGTTCAAAGTGACTTTGAATAATTAGATAAATTTTAAAAAAGAAAGAAAGAAGGAAAGGATTTGGTTGGAAAAGTTTTTCTGCCAATGAAAATGACATCATACTTGAAAACATTTTGATATTGTGAAAGAAGAATCAGGAAAATACTACCACCTATTAGCCCAGGAGTGCCCAGAACAGCCTAACTACATAAACAGTCTTCAGCACCTTCCACAGCTGCCAGCAGAAATATCTGCAGTTTTTATGAAGAAAACAAGTGTAAATGAGGGTGGCAGTGGTGAATGACCTCTGCCTGTGTGGTGAGAGATCCAAAAAGAGGGAAGTTTCCAGTCAAAAGTGAAATAACTCAGAAACAGAAAGTCAGATGCCACATGTTCTCTGTTATAAGTAAGAGCTAAATAATGCGTACACACGAACAAAGAGACTGGAATAATAGACATTGGATAGGGAAGGGTGGGAGAGTGAGAGCAGGGTGAGGGATGAGAAATTACTTAATGGGTGTGATTTACACTGTTTGGGTGACAGTTACACTAAAAGCCCAGACTTCACCACTGTGCGATATATTCATGCATCAAAATTATATCAATCCCCCCTAAATTTATACAAATTAAAAGAAACATAATGTTTCTAAAATATCTTAATTATCTATGAAACAAGTTGAGGTAAAAAGCAGAAAGTAGAAAAGTTAGAAAATAAAGTTTTAATTCTGAAAACTAAAAGTAATGCTTTTTTATATTCTAACATTTTAGAACTATATAGGGATTCAGTTACACTGATCGGTGGTAATTCATGCTATACATAATAAATATTTTATGATATTTCTAAGTTGGGGAAAATGCCAGTATTTATATGTTATAGGGAGTTTAGATATGGGCAAAATATTTGGGGGATTTTTTTCCTTTCTTTAAAACAAATTCTTTCCCAGGATATTTTAAATAAAACTGTGCATGTCACACTTGCATAATTTTCATCTTTCAAAAATAGTGCTTGCTACAGGATTGATTTTCACATAAATCTCTTTATTTTTTCCTTCAAACCCTTCTATTATTTTGTAGAACATAAGTGATTAATGTTTGCATTTGTTATTTGACAATTTTTATTTCTCTTTTTATTATGAAGGTACCTAAAAATGACCACATTGACTCTTTTTTTATTTTTTATTTTATTTTATTTTATTTTTTTTTTTTTGAGACAGAGTTCTGTCTCCCAGGGTAGAGTGCAGTGGTGTTATCATAGGTCACTGCAACCTTAAACTCCTGAGCTCAAGGAATCCTTCTGCCTCAGCTTTCCAGAGTGCTAGGATTACAGGCAAAAGCCACACTGTGCCCAGCCCACATTGCCTCTTAAAATGTCATTAATAAACATCATGACTACATATTTCCTGCCTTATAATTTGTTTCTTGAATTATCATGTAGTCCAAAATACATGTGAATTAGTTGCTTGTCTGGGTCTTCTGATTTTGCTGTAGAGATTAAATGTAGCCATATCTACAATGTCTGTATAACACAAAGAATTTCCCATTTTTAATTAATAGCATTCTTGTTTTGGCAGCATTGTTTCAAAGTTTCAGCGTAATAAAAATATTTGAACAGAATCCCAGATATTTTGGAGGAATGTGGTAAAATGGTACTCGACTAAGTACCTCACCTATTCTACCTTTAACATCTCCTTTCTGGCCATAGGAAGCTAGAAAAATCTAGTTGGCACTTGTCTACATTTTTTGACCCCCATAGTTAACACATAGACATTTTTATTTTTATTTCACCTCACCCATCCAAAAAAAATTATTGATTACAAAAGCATAATGAGGATTTTAGGTGCTTTTAATAATATGAGGCAAAATTATAGTTTTTAGAAAGAAAGAATAAGAAAACACTACAAATGCTCATACTACTACTAGGTATTAAAATCATAGAAAATGTAATTTTATTTATTATTTATTTATCAGCAGGATTTTTCCCTAAAATGTGCAAACTTTAGAGATATTCAAAACATTTTTGAGGATTTAGAGCAAATCTTACTGTGTTTACCTTTGTCCCCCATCCATCCATCTTCGCTCACCCCTCCCACAAACACGCACACACACACACACCCACACACACACTCTCAAGATAACAGATTTTATAGTTAAAAGGAATGCCAGCAGCTGCTTAAGGCAAGAGTAGTCACAGCGAAAACGCTCTGTGAAATCTGAAAGAAGGTGGGTGGGGAAGCAATATCATACTTTAACTTATTGTCGATAGGATTTGTGGGGTAACTGGACTAGGTCTTTTTAAAATGCAAGCTGTTTTTTCTTGATAAATGCCCCTGAGTCACTGCTCAGATGCCTAATTTATAGTAGCGTAATTCTCCAGAAGAGCTTAGTGCCTTTTGGTCACATGACTACTGCCCCATTTACCGTAGGTGTCTGTGCTGGGCCTTTAAACATATGTATCTTATTACTAAATTACTGTGCATGTGACTTTGTCTTTTTGCTAATAGGTCTCAGCCCATTTAAAATTGTTTCATTGTTTGACAGTCTTATTCCTTATATAGTATGAAATTAAATGACTTTTATGATTTATAACACATTTTTGGCATTTCTAGATACAGTTTGTCCTACTTTATCATTTATAGTCTGGAGCAAACTGTTCAGTGTCCAATTACTAAGGGAATGTACCTAACGCAGAAAACATGCTTTGAAGTTAGATGATTATAGAATGAAAGCACATTGATGGGAGAGGCCTACTTTTGTTAATACCACTTTCCTTTATCTTAGATTCTCCTGAATTATTTTGGAAACTATGTACCTAATTCGTGGACACAGGATAATGGCTGCACTCTTTGTGAATCTGACACAATTGACTTGTCTGCGGTAGATGTAAGTGGAATTGACTGTATGGGGAAGATAGTAATTAAAAGCACATTGTCATAAAATGCTGTGATTTACAGGAAAAAATGATAAACTGTTTTAGAGTTTTGATTGTATGTAGATAATGGACTTATCATGTTAAAACAGTGACTCAGAAAACTACTAGATTTGTGTTTCTGAACTATTTTAAAAGCAAAACCAGTTAATAATTGAACCCAATGGAAGGGACCTGGTGGTTCATATTTAACAGTTTACTATGGTTGGATGCTCTTGTGTTATTTTAGTCTGTTGGGTCAAGCATTGAGAAAAAATCAAAAATCATTACAATGCTTCAACATTTTCATTGACTAATTTTGTCTGTGCTTGATTTTCAAATTTGATGATTTAAAAAATAATATATAATTACATAACTAACATTTGTTCTAACTACATGTAATAACTCATTTAAACCTCATAAAGCCCCTAAAGTAAGTAATGCTATTGACTCGGTTTTACAGATGAGAAATCTGAGGTATATAAAGGTAAGTAACTTGCCTGGGGCACTCAGTTTCAAAGTGTTGGAGTAGGGATTTGAATTTAGGTAATCTGGCTCCAGACCTTATGTTCTTGGCCACTGGGAAATTTTACCTGTATGTCATGTACTTATTATATGGCAGGCATCATGCTACTTGTGTGTATTTCATAGAGAATTACATTTTATCATTTATACTTTGAGGGTGAACAACGGTTGGAGATATTTATTATTAATCAATAAAACATTTTTATGTTTTTTTGTTCTATCATTAGCCAGAACAGTTTTAGGATATCCTGTAGTAACATTATTCTTCCAAAAAATTGCTCTAGTAACTTGGAAGTATATTATGTGTGCGAACAATTGGATTCTAGGGAGCTATCTTGTTATTAAGACTCATTCTTCCCTTTATTCACCATAAGTTTATTGAGTGCCTACAGCATGCCAGATAAATATTAGTAAAAGCAATGTAGGCAAAAATGAAATTCCCAGGAATATAGTTCTGGTAATTCCTGAACCCATGCAAATACAAAATACTTTCACTGTAATATACTCAAGCTCTAGAATTAAATTATTATCACTGTTTGAAAGGAGGATAAAGAGTAACTTGCTTGTGTACATTTAGGAGTTTATGAATAGAACTCTATTTTACTTGAAAATAAGTTTTTTGGCTAGTCTCTTCAGGTAACAACCAGAATGTTTCCTATCTGGAAAGAATGCCAGAATATTTCTGAATGAAGCTGCATCATGAAGTTTAAAAATTCACCTTTTGTTGAAAGTAGTGTTGTACTCTGGAGGATGAGTTAATACTTTTTATCTGTTCTGTTTCATTTCATATAAACTTTCTGGTGCAAAGATAGAAAAATATTTTTATTAAATTTTTTTTCTTTTTCCATGTAGGAGTATATTACTTAATTCTTAAGCTATTTTTGTCTTACGCCTGTTAAAATATGCTAGAAAGCAAAACTGTTCATTCCATTATGCAAAATGAAATTATGTGCTTTATATGTGTAGTTCTTATGGAATAGGAATATAAAAATGAAAATTGTGTAGGTAGTTAAATCCTAAGCCTACCATGTTTTTAGATGTTGGCTAAAGGCAAGTTTCTTTATGTGTAAAAATAATAGCGAGCATCTCAGAGGGTTGGTAGGAAGGTTAAATGAAACTTTACATGCACACATATGACAAATATATAAATGATATTATATATGTATACATTTAATATATATGAAATGATCATCCTTCAATAAATGTTAACTGTTATATTGTTATTATTATATAAAAATAAACTTACATTAATAATGGAGATGTAGCATGTTGAAGCCTAGCTTTTTACCTACTAGTTTATGTGTTCTGGGTCAGTTTTCTAAATTGCATTTTCCTCATGTGCAAATTTGGAATAATAAATCACTTTTAAGGCTATTATGAAATTTAAATGAAATACATCATCTCATTTGCTAAGAGAGAGTTGTAATCTACTTTTTAACTTATTTTTCCTATTAAATAGAGAACTTTTATAGGGAAAATATTTTGTGTTATTTCTTTGCATTTGTTTATTCATTTAATATTTGGGTGAATGAATAAATTGATAAACTAAAGAAGTATGACAGCATACAAAGTGTACTTTTATGCAAACAAGGATTAAGTTATAATACAGATAATTGAGGAATATGTAAGGTACCATGTGTGAAAAGATGGGAGGGGGCAACTAATTCTACACTTAAAATATATGGTATTTTAAATAATCCGTAATCTTTAAAATGAGGCTTAAGACATGGTTTTAATAAAAAACATTATAAAATCTTCCGTATAGTTCTGACAATAACACTGTTACAGGGTAGTTATGTTTCTGTCTTCCCCATCCAGTTGTAAGTTTTTGAAGCTAGGAACTTTCATTCCTTTTGCTAAATGTTGCTCATCTCAAGGACTGACATGTCTAATGGATATTTCATATGTTTTTATACAATGAATGAAAGATAAACTACACATTAAAACCTTCCCTAAAAGATTTGAGACAATATATAAAATAGATATACTACATTAAGATAAAACATATTAATGAAAGAAAATAGCTTTTCTTATATTAATGAAGGAAAGTAAAAGACAATCAGTAAAATGAGATTAAAGGGATGTCTGAGGATAAAAATAAAGTCTCAAGTCCTCCATGATCACTTTATTTGAACTACAGATTAAGCGCTGATCTTTAAGCCATGAAAACAAAATGGAAATACAATTAGTATTTTGGTTTCTTAGATGAAGCTTTCAAAAAAGCATTCAGATTTGAAGAAGCTTCTGCAAGAGCTATTATAAAGGAAGCATTGACTAGTAGAGTAGGCAGTATCCTTAATTACATTCATATAATTAATATGACAAAGAGTTTCCTCTTTGAACCTAACTTATAACCAAGATGTGGTTCAGTAAAATCACTTTAATGGGGTCCGCAAAAATTTATTTCTGGTGTTAGAGAATTGCCATAGGGCAATTCAAATTTAGCAGGTTATGTTGAACTGAGATTCTATTTTTTTATGTTGTACTGATTAAGATTTGAATAGAATATAAAATAAAACCATACTAATGATAATTTTTTTTGTGTTTGCTATAAAACAAGGTCCATCCAAATGTAACAATAGGTGTTTTTATTGAGCAACCAACTCCATTCCTATCTCGATTTTTGGACCTACTTTTGGCACTGGATTACCCGAAAGAAGCACTTAAACTTTTTATTCATAACAAAGTAAGTATTTGAGAAATGAATATTTTATGTGAAAGCTATTTTTGACTTTTGGGGGAGCTATTATTTATGTCTAAAAAAATTCATTGGGCTAAATTCAGTGGAGGATTTTTAGAGTAATTACAGCTCTGCCTTTTTAGGACCTCAGGATTTTAGAGTATGGAAACTAGCATCATTATATTGGGATGAACCACATGAAAATGCCAATTTTTGTAGAACAAAATGGCTGAATATTATTAGCCATTTTCATGTGGCTCAGTTTAATATATAATGAAGGAGATGTCAAAGGTTTATATTCCCTTGCCTTTGGGTTAGTTCTGGTACTTTCTTTTATAGAACTGGTCATTAAATTGTTTGCAATTTAAGATAATATCATAACATCAGAACTTGAAACAGCTTCCAGATAGAGTATTGTTTTGATTAATCACACGACATGCTCTCCCCATAGGATTTTGATACTGTCATTTCCTTCAAAAATATTCAGAGCTTCCCAAATACCTCCCACATATAAACTTAAAGATATTTTCCCTCAATATCTTATTTATTTATTTATTTCCTATTAAAATAGTTGGCATTTAACATCATCTAGAAAAGCTCCATAGTTGTGAAATACGTCATTTTCTACTTTCTGTGCCAATATTCTTTGTTTTGCATTGTTCTTTATCCTTATATACAAGTCAGCTTTTCCACAGAACATTTCAAATTTGTAGAAAACCAGCTTTTAAATGGGTTTAAAAGAGTGAAACATTTAGTATTTCCTTTGTAAAATGTGTTGTAATATATGTACTTACAGTAAATTGTTTTTATGTATGTATCTTTTATTTATATTTTCCCTGCTTTCATAACACCTTAAACTCCTTGATGGCAGGAGTTTTTATCTTCTCTTCTTTAATTAACATTAACTCTGTGCAGCTTTTATATGATAAGTGATTTTAACCAAGCTGTGAAAAGTATCAAATGAACAGAAAGCTTAGAGACTTGAAATAAGAAAAACTCTAAAATGCTGTAATAATGGAGACAATAGTCTTATCTGAATTTTAGCAAAATTAAATTGAATCACACAAAATTGATAATGATTATGTTGATGGTTTTCCCATTAATCTGTCTATAAAATTTTGTTAAACTTCCCCCTTTTTTCTAATCACAAAAGTTTATATATAACCATTAGTTTTTCTTTCTGGTTTTAAAGAATATTATGTAACATTTTATTTTGTGAAATGTGATTATTTATGTTTACAGCTCAGATGAGTATTAGGTTTAATAGATATTTTTTCTGGATATTTTATGATATATATATATATATCTCTCTAAGATTCTCAGGCTACAAGGCATTTTTCCCTCTCCAGTTAGAAATATTTTATATTAATAATATTCAGGATTTAAGTATTTATACAAGTACCTATGAAGGATTTAAGTATCTATGCAAGGACCAGTCTAGCAGTAGATGTTGAAAGAATTTTCAGGTATCTTCTTTTTTAAGACTATTAATATGTATGTATTTTAGATTCTTCATGTGCCATTTAAGTGATATTTACATATAAATGCACAATATGATTATTATTTTGTCTGTAATTGAATGAATATGTGAATCGTGGAATTCACAACTTTGAATTTGATGCATTCCATACATATGAATACTTCAGTCATCTTATTGTCTTAATTTCTCTCTAATTTTTGATTTTTAAAATATGTTACAGGAAGTTTATCATGAAAAGGACATCAAGGTATTTTTTGATAAAGCTAAACATGAAATCAGTACTATAAAAATAGTAGGACCAGAAGAAAATCTAAGTCAAGCGGAAGCCAGAAACATGGGAATGTATGTTTTAATAAATTTAAGTTAAATTTATTAAATTATTCTACTAAAGGAACTTTAATAAAATAAACATCTCCAAAATTAATATGCTAAACTTGGATGTCTCAACTATTTGTGTGTGTGTGTATGCATACACACACAGCAGCAAGACTCTACTGTTAGGCTTTGTCTGTGTTTGTACTTATTTACATGTAAAGGGTCACGGAAGTTACTTACATTTTTCTTTTAATGGCTTGGAGTCAATGTGTTTAATCAAAGTAAGAATTGAACTATAGATCAAGATTTAAAAAAATGCAGATAAATGAATAGTATGACTGCTGTAGCAGTGACTTAAAATTATGTTTACTATCTGAGGGCTTTATCTGATAAAACTGTGTTTTTTGACTGTGGTTAAAAAGGGGATTCCTCCTTTCCAGTTACCTGCTGATCTAGATAATATCGTAATCCCCAGAAGAGATATTTGAGGCTCTTTGTTTAGAGCCTTTAGTACTTCAGACTACTAATAAAACTCTGGTAATAGTAATGACAATCATTTATTCAATGAATGTTAATTGAATATGCCAGGCAGTGTGTTAAGAGCTGCTGATAGAAAGGTGAAGACATGGTGCTTTCTTATCAGACACCCTCATCTACTCCTAACCCTAATGCTCTGAGCTGTGGAAGCTCAGGGTCCAAAGTGATGGATTCTACAGGGGTGGGGTTTGAAATAGGCAGAAAGCAGGCCTCTGAAAAATCCAAACTAATGTTATTACTAATGGTTCTATAATTTATTCATTGGAGAATCCCTTGGGCCCACATTCAGAACTTATTTTCTTT
>RJWJ010025720.1:0-23568 GCA_004363605.1 Indri indri | reverse complement strand
GTCTGAGAATGTCTTTATTTCTCCTTCATATATAAAACTTAGTTTTGCAGGGTACAGAACTCTAGGCTGGGCATTATTCTGTTTCAGAAGAGTGAGAATGGGGCCCCAGGCTCTTCTTGCTTGTAGGGTTTCAGTTGAGAAGTCTGAAGTTATTCTGATGGGCTTTCCTTTGTATGTTACTTGTTTCTTTCGCCTTACCACTTGTAGAAGGGCCTCTTTAGTGGCTATTTTGGTCAATCTGATGACTGCATGATGTGGTGTATTTCTATTTGCATTGAATCTCCCTGGGGTCCGCTGTGCTTCTTGTATCTGTATATCTAAATTTTTAGCAAGGCCTGGGAAATTCTCCTCTATTAAATCTTCAAATAGGTTATCCAGCCCTTGCATGGTTTCTTCTTCATTTTCCGGAAGACCAATCAGTCGGAGGTTAGCTTTTTTTACATAGTTCCACATTTCCTGTAAACTTGTTTCTTTTTTCTTTATTTTCTGCTCAATCTCTGTGATTGACTTATTCATTTGGAAGGAGCTGTCTTCAATCTCTGAGATTCTTTCTTCTGTTTGATATACCCTGTTCTTGAGGCTTTCCACAGTGTTTTGAAGTTCCCTGAATAAGCCCTTTATTTCCAGGAGTTTGGTTTGATTTTTCTTTAATATTTCAATTTCTTTAGTGAATTTTCTTCCAAGTCCTGGATTTTTTTTGTGGTTTCCTTGTGATGGTTATCCATTTTTCCTTGCATATCATTGAGCTTACTTACAATCCATGTTTGGAATTCTTCTTCTGTCATTTTAGTATTCTGGACCTGGTTAGTGTTCATTGCTAGAGAGCTGGTGTTCCTCTTTGGGGGTGTGCTTTCCGTTTGATTTTTCATACTTCCAGAAATCTTTCACTGAGTCCTTCCCATGTGGATCCGCTGTTACTTTTGTTTTGTTCTGCCACTAGAGGGAGCCGCTAGTATGTTGTCCAGGGTTCTCTTGATGGGAGGGGTTACTTGGGGATCTTGTTACGATCTCTTGCTGGGGTTTTTATTCCTTAGTCATGGGTTTCTCTGTTGGTAGCTGACTGGAGGCGGAAATGCAATCCTACCAGATGACCTGAACTGGTCTGGCAAGGAAAGTCACTGGGCTGTCAGCTATTGGTCAGTGCCAAGGCCCCAGGGACTGGCGTTTGTCGCAGAGGGGGAGAGGCTTTTTATGTCTCACTGCTGCAAGCTCACAGGCCGCGCAAAAGATGCTGGCCAGCGGGTGGGGGTGGCTCACGAGACTGCCCAACACCCCAGCGCCTTCAGCTTCCACAGGCGTCTTCCCCTCTCAACTGAGGAGGCACTCAGAATTCACCACCCGAATAATCGGGCCTGGCTAATTGACTTTAAGTCCTGGAAGGGCCGAGCTGGTTGCAAGGGCTCCCAGGCTGGGGGAAAGGAGCTGATCCGCACCATACTGCATCCTGCTGTGGGCCCTGAGCTGGGGTTGGCCCGCCCCCAGGGCACTCGCTTCAGAGGGAGCCGCTCAGGAGCTGGGAGGTACCCGATCAGGGAGTCAGTTGAGTCACCAGGGTGCTCCGCCACCTTTATGTCTCCCTCCCCCAATCTCACGCCAGACCAGCAATAGCTCTCATTTCTACTGGCCCACCCTGAGCAGTCCCAATCGCCAGTGGCAGTTTCCAGGTTAGAGTCCTCTACTCAGTAATCGCCTCCCCGTTCAGGACCCGCCGGGTGCCAGAGACCAGCTTCCTGACTCCTAACTGCCTCCGGAGCTAGCCCAGACCAGCTCCTCCCCTGTCCGGTGCAGTTCTGACGGAGCTCAGGGAAGTTCAGGTTGCTTCCCACTCGTATCCCCTCACCGCTGAGGCCCACGTTTCCTGACACAATTCTACATCCACTTCACACAAGCCCCTGCCTCTCGGTGGGCTTGTAAGTCTGTGGGGAAGCTAGACTGTCTCGTGAGGGACTTATCCTGGTGCACTTACTGGTCAAGCTGGCGCCGCCGTCTCACGCTCCACTCTCTATTGTCTGTCTGTGCTTTCCAGGTTTTGCATTCCAGTCTCCCATTCGCCTTATTCTTTTTCCAGATTTGTGTGTTCCCCGCTGAATCTCCACCGATTCACCTCGCTGTTTTTGCAGGAAAGCGATCCGGTCATGTGTAGCAGACTGAGATCTACGTCTCTTTCTCTGGAGGCAGGGAACTGGGAGGCTACCTTAAGTCCGCCATTTTTCTCCCTCCCTTTTGATTTTTCTTAAGTTCAATTAGATTTTCTTCTCCACTACTCTAATAAAATTGCTCCAATATAATTGTAAAATTCAACCTGTGGGACTGCAGGTGTGAGCCACCATGCCCAGCCCACTCCTTTTTTTTTTTTTTTTTTTTTTCCAATTTCAGCATATTATGGGAGCATAAACGTTTTGTTTTGTAGTGTGTGCATTTGTCTGCTTTGTCAAAGATCAGATGGCAATATGATGATGGTTTCATATCTGGGTTCTCTGTTCTGATCCATTGGTCTATGTCACTGTTCTTGTGTCACTGTTCTTATACCTAATGCTGTTTTGGTGACTAGATAGCCTTGTAGTATAGCTTGAAGTCTAGTAAAGTGATACTTCGCAATTTATTCTTTTTGCTTAAGGTTGCTTTGGCTATCTGGGGTCTTTTCTGGTTCCATATGAAGTATAGAATGATTTTTTCCCAGATCTGCAAAAAATGACATTGGTACTTTATTGGGGATTGTGTTGAATCTGTAAATCACTTTGGTAGTATACACATTTTAACAATGTTGATTCTGCTGATCCATGAGCATAATATGTTTTTCTATTTGTTTATATCCTCTGTGATTTCCTTTTTCAGTGTTTCATAGTTCTTCCTGTAGACACCTTCTTGGTTAAATATATTCATAGCTATTTTATTTTCTTTGTTGCTATTGTGAAAGGTATTGAGTTTTTTATTTGATTCTCAGGTTAGCTGTTGTTGAATAGGAATGCTACTGATTTGTGTACATTTATTTTGTAGCCTGAGACTTTGATGAATTTATTTATCAATTCCAAGAGTCTCTTGGCAGAATCTTTGGAGTTTTCTAGATAAAAGATTATATCATCAGCAAAGAGCAATAGTTTGACCTCTTCTTTCCCCATTTGAATACCTTTGATTTCTTTCTCTTTCCTGACTGCTCTCACTAGGACTTCCAACACAATGTCGAACAGAAGTGGTGACAGTGGGCAACCTTGTCTGGTTCCAGTTCTAAGCAGGAATGCTTTCAATATTTCTTCATTCAATATGATGTTGGCCATGGGTTTTTTGTATATGGCTTTTATAATATTTATGTATGTTCCATCTATGCCTATTTTCATAAGAGTTCTTGTAAAAAGGTGCTGAATTTTGTCAAATGCTTTTTGTGCATCTATTGAGAGGATCATATGGTCATTGTTTTTGCTTGTGTTTAGGTGGGAAATAATACTTATAGATTTGCACACATGGAACCATCCTTGTATCTCTGGGATGAAGCCTACTTGACTATGGCATAATATTTTTTTTGATATGCAACTGAATTCAGTTTGCTAAGATTTTATTGAGAATTTTTGCATTTGTATTCATCAGGGATATTGGTCTGTAGTTTCTTTGATTGTTGTGTCCTTTCTTGCCTTTAGTATCAGGGTGGTATTGGCTTCATTGGACAAGTTGGGGAGGATTCCTTGCTTCTCTACGTTATGAAATAATTTCTGCAGTATGTTTTTTTTTATGTCATTTTGCAGTTTTTCTTGGCTTTTATAAGATTATACTAGTGGTTTTGTTACTGGCTACAACTTTTTAGTCTCTTGATAGATCTTTCTACTAGTTTGGATCATTAAAATGTGGAGTGCTCCTGTGCTCAGTTCTTGGGTTCTTCTCTTCTCTAGATCTCTTCACTCACTAGGATTTCAACCGGCCTTGAGGCTATAAATAACATCTGAAATCATTGTCATTGACTCCAAAGAATAAATCTTTAGCCCTGAGTTCCTCCTTGAGCTGCATATTCATATAGTAAATACCTAGTGGGCATAATTTACTCAATCCCAGTGTTCCCAATTCAGTAAACAGCACTATAAATCTTCTAGTTGCTCAGGCCAAAGTTAGAAGTTATTCTTAACTTCCCTCTCCATCATATCCTATAATAATCTATTACCAAGTCCTTGCAGCTCTACTTTCAAAATGATTTCTGACACGTCTATCATCTGTCATCTGCAAGAGCTTCCTAACCGCATCAGATTCCACATGTTTCCCCAGCATCTATTCTCTACATAGTAGTCAGATAAATCTTTAAACATACTTCGCTTCTCATCACTCATCTCTTGTAAGTCTCCACAAGTTCTGTATTATGTTTACGATAAAATCAAAGCTCCTTCAGAAGACCCACAGAAGCGTAAATGAAATCACTCAGCCTGTTCTCTGGCTTTAATTCCTACCACCCTTCCCCCTTTCCCTCACCACTCCAGGCATGGTGGTATTCATTTTGCTCCCTGAGCAGTCCAAATTCACTCCAACTGAAGGCCTTCCTACCTACTGTTCCACCTACCTCTCCACTTCTTCATATTTTTCAAGTCTCTTCTGAAATATCACTCTATACAGAAAACTTCCCTAATCAACCAATCTGAGACATATAGAATTGTCCCTATATACTGTATATATCCTCAGGGCCCCTATCACTGTTATTTACTTGTTTGTTTCCCTGTTAATATTCTATCTCAATCTCATTCTTAAAGTATTTTCCTCTAAGGTTAATATTCTGTGTTTTTCACTATGGTATATATACATTAAATACTGCCACACAGTAAATGCTAAATGAACATTTTAACTGAATTTAAAAAAAAGAATAAATATCATAGCTTAGTATTAAATTTAAAACGCTAAGAGATTTTTAAATAAGCCCAAATTAACTTCATGTCGAAGTGGCAATATAAATGGTATTTACTTCTTTTTTCCCTCCTATTCCTGTGTCACAGTCATATGGCCCAGCATGATTTCTCTAGGAGCTTAATTATTGTCAAAATATTATTATTTAGGTAGGCATTAGAGTATGCTTACAAATTGGCATTTGTAGCCTATTAAAGGAGTTTATTCATTAAATATAAAGCTATTCTTTACAAAGGAGATACTTGCATAAAATGTGAGATATTAGCAAGTTTTTTAAATAAAATAAAAATTTTAATGACATAAAATAAAATTTATTAATTTAACTTGGAACCAAATATGTAGTATTTTAACTTAAAAGGTTGACTTATTTATTTAGCAATGCTAATGCAAGGCCCATGATATGTTAGGTAGTGTTGTAGTCACTATATACACCAATTCTACAAAACAGATGTGATCTCAATTTTCATGAAGTTCCTCAGTTTGTTATGGAGACGCAGACAAACATCAATAAATAAAATTTATAATTTCAGGTAGTAAGAAGGGCTATGAAAATGAAAGTCTATCACATGTTAAGGTTTTGATTTAAAACATTGAGAAATCTTTAAGTTATATTAATAAAAGTTCTTAGAGTCATAAGGTTGATTTTTTAAGTTGACCTTTTCATAATATGTGATTTTTTTGTGATGGTATGTTCATAATATATTACACAGTATATGAAATATAAGAATAATCACTTAGATCTGTGCTATGCTGATGTTAGCTAGTACTACCTCCCAAGAGCCAGTTGTGCATATCTCTTCCCAATTATGAACACTGGTAGCTTGAAATCATTCATGGTGCAAGTAAGTACAACATAGAAACTGGAAAAGGGTACAGATACTAGAACCCATTAATCTAGATAGATATGAATATATCTTAAATTATTTTTGCAGTTGAATTACTGATTTTTTGTTTTGTATCTGGTTCAGCCTATATATATTTCCAGGAAATTTAAAGATTAAGAAACTGGATTACTATTTACTTCATAAAATATTGGAATACTGTGATGGAACATGAAATCCATCTCATTGACATACCATTTCTAACTTTTCGAGGAAACTATAATTATTGTTAAATAATTATTATTAAATATTTAATAGGTTTGATTGTGTTGTTTTCCAAGTGGGGTTATCTTTATTGGTTTGTTTAGGTTTTACTTATACAAAATGCTTTGAAAAACTGAAATATCAAAACTTCTATTAGGACAATAGACTCCAAAGGAAAAATCTTCAGCCTTCAAAGAAAGATAATATAAGATGTCTGTGAGTCAGAAAGGGATTTTTTGAATTGATTAGCCGTAAAATATATGATAGTAGTCATTGCAAGTAAGAAAACTGTGCTTCTGGATGGAAAGAACATCTTGCTAGAGTTGTTAGCTTCACTTATTTGGGAATGTTACTTTTAACTGTTGTGAAGCTATCCAACAACTAGCTTGCTGATTTTGTACAGCTCTTTCCACTAAGAGAAGCAATTACCAAGCTCTTCAGGCCTCAGGCAAGGAGTTAAGACATGTGACCACAAATCTCTGGAAAAGGAAAAAATAGTAACAGTGCCAGTGGAGACATGGATGGCTACAGAACAAACTTGAGCATAATAAGCACATCAAATAACAAACAAAGACTCTATTGAGTTCATGTAGAAGTATAATCTATGAGTTATAAGAACCTTTGTAGAAGATTACACTGATATAGAAAAAAAGTTGCTAATTTGACCAGTGTTTTTTTTTTCTTTTATACCTTACTTTAAATGTACTTTTTTTCTCTAGACATAAACATGTAATTAATTTTAATCATTGCGTCAATCACAGTGTCCTTTCAAATAGCAAAGGTGCAGAACGGTTCCATGCAGACACGGATGCCTATGTGTTTTATATCTGAAACTGTGTACACTACACCCAGAGAATTCTCTCACTAAGCTATGCTTCTACTTCCTCCTTATGGTGGCAAGAATCTGGAATAACATGCAAGGGGTTCTTAGAAATAATTATATATATGTATGTGTGCCCATGTGCATGTGTATGTATATATGTGTACACATACATACATGAATACACTGAATATCATATATATATATCTATACTCTAGTAGTTCTAAAACCCTGATATATCAATAATTTAAATTCACTTATTATAACTTTTCTTTTAACAGCTGTTGCTAAATTGTCATCTGATAATCAATGGTGCTGGTGCTTTTAAAATGAAGGAAATGTGTTAGATTCTCCTCTTCAATATAAGCCTTAACCATTCAACATTATGTTAGTGACATAGCAACACCATTATGATTTCATTTTTTATATTTAAATTTCCAGCATATTAAGATCATTTTGTGTTCTTGTAACATCACTGGGTATTTAAAACTATTTTGAAAAAATAGATTTTTCTGTTGCTTGGCTGGCAGATCTTAAGGAGTATTTTGATTTTATAAATTTGAAAACTGTGCGCCTTGCAGTAAGTTAGGTCAAACTTTCAAGAAATTGTCTAAAGCATGAAACACTTATTGAAATGATTATTTTTGTTTGTGATATAGAGATTGAAAAGAAATATCGTTTCTTATCCATTACTAGGTTCATGGCTGAGACCCCTATAACGAAAGACAGATTAACAAGAGAAAGGCACACAAATTTATTTACCAAAGATTTTACATGATAGAAGAGACTTCAGAAATGAAGACACCAAAGAAACAGAGAAGACTGTATTGCTACAGACATTTATGCAGATATGATTGAGGACAAATTGTAAACTCAGGGGCAGAACTGTTTGCTTAGATTCTTCTCTGTGTCCCTGTGTCTTCAGAGATAAGGACATTCTTTTCTGCTAGGTATGAGGAGGACCATCTGGAATGACCTATTTCAGAGGAAGGTCATTTATCAGCTTTTATTGCCTGCTTCAGGAGAGAAGAGTAGGAGAAGGTCAGAAAGACCTTTCTGCTTCTGAGGTTTTCTCAATTTGCTTTAGCTTAAAATACTCAATATGAAAAGGTGCCATGTTTTGGGGTAGCATGTCCTGAACCCCATTAGTGAACATTCCTCTTTGAGAAATGATTTCTATAATTATAATGCAAAGCCAACTATTTCATTCTTCAACAGTCATATGTGAAACATTGTAATTAAAACTTCAAAGATGTGGTTTTTCATCTTTTGTTTGGTCACCCAATGCACACGTTTTCTTCTGTGACCCTGATCTTTATAATGAAGGGAGTAGTTTCATAACTAACAAATAGTAAAACAGAATCAGGAAAGTAAAATAATATACATTTCTGCATTTTTACCCTGCTTTTCTAAGCCACTAAGAGATGTGTTTGTACTATAATATGGTTCCCCAGAAGTCTCTTTAAATCATAAGCTGCCACACATATTGCACAGAAAACTGTTAGTACCAAGTTTATAACTACTTTTAAAATAATTGGTCAAATTAAAATTTTTTCCAAGAATTACATTTAACATATAGCCTAAACATGTGATTTTATCAAACTGGGACATATTTTTTTTCTAAACCCTTGTCAAATGGCAAGAAAGAAGATAGACAACGTTTTTAAACATGAGTGGTACTTTACAAAAGTCATAATAGAAAATAAACAAAAAAATAGAAAAAGAGAAATAAAAATTCCACAAAACTCATAAAACGGTTTGTCCTAAATATTGAATTAGATAGATTGTATTTATCCTGTATTATGGTCATATGGAATCCAAGGAATAGAG
Organism: Indri indri; assembly: GCA_004363605.1. NCBI lineage: Eukaryota > Metazoa > Chordata > Mammalia > Primates > Indriidae > Indri > Indri indri. Next base: position 14,958 of record RJWJ010025720.1, on the reverse strand, counting down.
AGCTGAAAGGAATTTTCTATCTTCCAAAATACTTAGATGAAAATGTTTTGCTTTGTCTACTCTCAATTGCCTATTGACTCTTCAAAGCATTTTTTGACAGTTGATCTTCCTCACATTTTCCTAAGGCCAAAAACTTTTTTCCTTGCTTTAAGAGGTAGGTAATTTCTTTTGGTTCATTTCTATTTTTATTTCATTTGTAGATATTTACAAGGCTAACCGAATGTATTATTCTTCATTAATACATTTCCATCAGAAAAGTCATACCATGTAATGACTGCATTATATTTTGTCAATTTTGTAAGTTCAGAACTCTAAGAACTTGCCACAGTCATACATTAATGTAGGAAATCCTCTTGAGTGCACTTAGCTATTAAACCAAAATTTCAGCCCTATGTACTGAATTAAATGATAAGAATGATAAATCAATTACCACAGAAGAGCTTTTAGTAGATCACATGACTGTGCCATTTTGAATGAGAAGACAAATCACTGACTTTATAAAATACTGATCAAACCCAAGACACTTTCAAGGGAAAAAAATGAGAAAGGCAGTGTCGATAGAAATAGGAGGTATGTGCAGTTTCCTGGTAGATGACAATCCAAAGTGGAAGACACAATAGTAGAGTTGGTAATACCATAATACCTGAAATTTACAAACTAAGGTTTGAATGTGATGATTATGTAAAACACATGGTGTTTATTATAGTGCTTGGAACATGGTAGGTACAACAGTCTCAGTGAATGTGGATGCTTGTGGCTGGAATAAGAGGAAATCACCTAAAAATCTGATTTGAAGTAATAGAAAAAGTCCAATTTGCCTCTATGAGCCCACTTCAATGACTAAAATACCAACTATTAGATTCATTCATTGTTTTCATAGAATAAAGGTCAGAATTCAAATGTGCTACCTGGGTGAAGCAACACTGCCAACATTATTCATGATGACAGCTTTCATAAATTAGGGTATGTACAGAGTTGAGCCTAAAGAAATGATACAGAGAAGAGCTTGTGCAGGGATCTTCTGTAAGAAAATCATTCCCTGCACCAAGGCATTCTGTAAACCCCCTGCCTTCATAAACTCCACTCACCCTTTGTGTGCCGATGCACTCCATCTTTCCATTGTCCAATTCGGCTTCCCCATAAACTATACTTCCCTTCTGCCTAAAAAGTTATTCTCAGATGGCGGTGGGCCGTTACCTTACATGTGAATTGTATGAAATACAAGTGGGAAGAAAGAAAGAAAGAAAGGGGGAGGAAAGAGTAGCAGAGGAAAAAAGGAAGGAGAGATGGAAGAGCCTGGAAGAAAGGCTGACAACTGAACAATTGAGAAAAATGTACATATAGAGACAAACTTAGCTCAAAAGCAAGCACATTGGGTGTGGGAATATAGAAAAAAGGTGAAAATTAATATAGATATCTGCAGGTTTTTCTCTTCTTTTTCCCCCCTCTTACTCCTTTTTTTTGATGGAAAATTTTTGTTAGTTTGATTTTTTATATTGTTTAATGCTGTATAGGGTAACATAAGTATTAGGTCATTAAATATGATACGTCTGATTTTGAATCAAAAGTTTAGTTCATTATATCTTAAACAAGAAGCAGTACAATTAATCCAAGTATGCACCTAAACTATCAAAACGGTTTTGCCATCTTATAGGTAGCTTGTTTATGCCAGCAGCGAAAAAGAATCCTGGAGAGCAAGTGGTGATGAAATCACGAAGGGTGTTTTCCACAGATTGTTGAAAATTGAATATTTTTCCTTGCAAGGAGTGGTTCGAAGCCTGGAAAAAGTGGTAATGAGTTGGTGCAAGCTCTGGTGAATATGGTGGATGACAGAGAGTTTCCAAGTCTAGTCTCTGTTGTTTGAGCAGCGTTGTATGTGAGACATGTGGTTGAGCGTTGCCTTGCAAGAGGGTTGGCCTGTCTCTGTTAACCAATCTTGGGTGCTTAATTACAAGCATCCTCATAATTTGATCCAATTGGTTGCAGTAGATATCTGCTGTAAGTGATTGACCAGGTTTCATGGTGGATAATACCAGCACTGGGCCAACAAACAGACACCATTAGCAATTTTTTTTTTTTTTTTTTGAGACAGAGTCTTGCTCCGTTGCCTTGGCTAGAGTGAGTGCCGTGGCGTCAGCCTAGCTCACAACAACCTCAAACTCCTGGGCTCAAGCGATCCTACTGCCTCAGCCTCCCGAGAAGCTGGGACTACAGGCATGTGCCACCATGCCCGGCTAATTTTTTCTATATATTTTTAGTTGTCCAGATAATTTCTTTCTATTTTTTTTAGTAGAGACGGGGTCTCGCTCTTGCTCAGGCTGGTCTTGAACTCCTGAGCTCAAACAATCCACCCGCCTCGGCCTCCCAGAGTGCTAGGATTACAGGAGTGAGCCACCATGCCTGGCCACGATTAGCTTTTTGATGAATATTCAGTTTTGGACTATGTTTTGGCACTTCGTCTTTATCCAACCATTGTGCCAAACACTTGTGATTGTCAAAAAGAATCCATTTTTCATCACATGTAACAACAGTGTGTAGAAATGGTTCCCCATGTTGTGACAGCAAAGAAAGGCAAGCTTTGAGATGATTTCTCTTCTGATGCTCATTTAATCCATGTGGTACCCATCTGTCCCGGTATTTTACCTTACCCATTTGTTTCAAATGGTCCAATATTGTTAGAATTGTAATGTCAAACTTTGCTCCTAATTCATGTGTAGGTTGAGATGGATTCACTTCCACTACAGCTTTTAGCTCATCATTATCCACCTTGGTCTCAGGTCACCCACATGGCTCGTTTTCAAGACTAAAATCACCAGAACAGAACTTCTCAAACCATCCACATACTATGCGTTCATTAGCAACATACCTCCCAAATGCTTCACTGATATTTCAAGCTGTCTATGCAGCATTGGTTCCACAATGGAAAATAACATGAATTTTTTACTTATCCATGGTTTCACAAAAATTGCTCTAAAATTCTTTTGAAAGATAATCACAAGCCAAACTGGGCATTTGAAAGAATGAGTATGTACCTTCACAACAAAAATTAAAAAAAGAAGTGTCGATGTGAAATGTTAGAGATATTAACTGTCAAATTTAGTACTTAAGGAAATCAGACATTTTATAATTAATAACCTAATAGTACTAACAGCACTGGATTATAATAAGAAGTTTCCAGAAAATGGGAGGAAAAATAAGTATGAGAGAAAAACCAATGTGGAGATGGGGAGACCTATTGAAGAATTTGGGGGGTGAAGTAGAGTGTGCTTACCTGCATACCACAAAATATTGAACTTTAGGGAAATGGAGAGGTAAATAATTGTTTTAGAAAGTTTTGCTTTGTGTTGTGCAATAAAATTTCCTGGCACTGTGTTCAAGAGACTTCAGTAAATGCTTGTAATCTTTATCAGAGGGATTGAAACTTGATTTTTAACTCTTTTTTGAATGATGCACCTTGCAGAGATGAGCCTCATAACAGATGCAGCAGTTTGATTTCAGGTACTTCCCCAGCTCCTGGACCAACTAGTTAAAGTTGCAGAATTGCAAAAAGAAGAGATAGTAGATGAGAACCTTAAATAATTACTGAGATAAAGCAGGTTTCTTTCTTTAGGAACCTACATTCAAGAAGGAAGTATGGACCGGGTGCGGTTTCTCACGCCTGTAATCCTAGCACTGTGGGAGGCTGAGGCGGGCACATTGTTTGAGCTCAGGAGTTCAAGACCAGCCTGAGCAAGAGTGAGACCCCGTCTCTACTAAAAATAGAAAGAAATTAATCGGACAACTAAAACTATATAGAAAAAATTAGCCGGGCATGGTGGCACATGCCTATAGTCCCAGCTACTCGGGAAGCTGAGGCAGAAGGATTGCTTGAGCCCAGGAGTTTGAGGTTGCTGTGAGCTAGGCTGACGCCACGGCACTCTAGCCCGGGCAAGAGAGTGAGACTCTGCCCCCCCCCCCCAAAAAAAGAAGGCAGTACAGAGGAAACAAACAATACATTCTTTCACAAAAGCACCTGAAACTTAGGAAATTGGAAAATACGGAATTAAGAAAGTCTTAAGGAGAAAATGAATTTCTACAGGAGCTAGAACAACAGTTACGCTAGAATTGTGGTGGATGTTGCTATAGCAAATGATAAACCTCCTTCCTCCAAAATATGAATTTTTAAATTTTGCCATTATAAAGTAATTACCTTCAAATTAATAAAATAATAATAACAGGCAAGAAATTTTTCTAGCTTTGTGTGTGTTGCTCACTTTGTTAGAATTCCTAGGTTTCATATTATTAGCGTAAGGCTTTTGAAGGGTGTGATTGGAGATGAAAAAGAAAACGTTTCATGATTCTACATTGAAACAAAATTATACTAATCTAGTAACTACATAGAAGTTTGGACAAAACGAATTAAACATAATCTGGATTTGATGTATATTTGTGCCATTATTACTAATTTTTTAAAAAGGGATAAATGATTAGCAACATTTTTATGTTTATTCACATGTGTGTGTTTGGGTATAATGTGTGTATTTGTGTCTTTCTCAATATATGTGTGTGTGTGTGTCTGTGTGTGTACATTTCTTGAAACTTTTCTTTTAATTTTAATCCAAGAAGTTTATGTTGAATATTTCTTGTTTAAATCCTCAAAACAAATAATTTAGTTTTCTACACACAGAAGGAACCCAAATGTTTGTCCACATACCAGTGGAAAATTTTACTTTCAATTGTCTACATCATAACGAACTTTTTAATCTAATAATTGAGTCGGTTTTTAGGAATGCAAGTTTGCTTTCAACATTAAATCCACCGTGCAATAAGTTTAGAAACTATTTAAAGTCATCTACTTCAAAATTTAACTATCAGTCAAAACTTGTTTTGAACATCAACATTATTTTTAATATATTGCCAACACTACTTACAATGCTTTGTACAGCACATTATGGATGGGTCTCTTATAGTGCATCATCTACCGCACAAAATTGATCGATGAAAGTGGTTTCACTGCTTTAAATATCAATAAAAGTTGACTTTGGTTTAGACATTCTAGAACTGTGAACTTTGATGCAATTTTATTTTTTTCGGTTCAATTAAACCATTTGCCTATATTCCCTCATGTGGTATTAACCACTGTGGTGCATCATTCCAAGTGCATTTTCTTATGGCTATTATTCTAGTTAATTTATCTTGTCCTCTAGACAAGAATTAAATATTTATCCACTTAATATTTCAGTTAACTTGCATTCTGAGAAAGGATGTGTAAGGTTAAAGCAATGCCTACCTGATTCTCAGAAATGTCTCATAAACTCTTTCCAGTATTATGCAACAAGTCCTGATACGTAACTGTGTTCTTTTGCCCATGTAACAACGTTCATATAGTCCTGTCACTTGAACACTGCTTCATAAAAATTTTTCTGATATTATAACTTATTGTATTTTAATAAAAAATTTTATTGTTTATATGTTTTATTATAATTTGTTATCTTGTATTTGAATGTGTTCTCCCACTTTATGTTAATCAAATTACCCAACTGTTAACAGAATTTATGTAATTAAATAGACAGTTACTTTTTAAGATGGATTTAATCATGTATGCATTGAAGAGGTATTTCTGCAGGTCTAAAGGAATGGTTATTATATGTCTTATTAAACATTTAAGATAAAAAAAATTGTTGTGATGTTTATCTCCTTATGATCAGATAGCAGAGTTAAATTCACTAAGTGTAATGACTTTCCAAATTCATAGAGTACTACACTCAAAGTCCAGATGCATCTTTGGTTGGAAAATCATAGCCTCAAAATGGTGATTTTGGTATTTGATGAATCTCTATTTTACTCTAAGTCAAATTTACTTTGAAATTCAAAAAAATCTGAGTGTGTATATATATATGTGTGTGTGTGTGTGTGTGTGTGTATGGGTATGGGTATGTATATACACAGATAGAGAGAGATGGAGAGAGAGAGGATCTGTAGTGGAGCTTTCCTGAAGGTCTCTCCCAAGATAATTAGCCTCTTAATTAATGGGCAATGTCTATTTCCAAGGATAAAGATTAGGAATTGGTGGAAAGAAAACAATTTTGAATATTGCAAGATGTTACTATTCAGATTGCTCCACACTTAAGTTTCCATTATCGTCTGATGTCTAATATAAGAGTCTCCAATAAACAGTGAGAAAAAAAATAAATGAACTCTTCTACCAAAACTCAATCAAGTCTAAGCTTTTAAACTGGATGTGACTACTCACAAGATTACGTGAATCTATGCCTGGCAGTATTAAAAATGTATAGGAAACACGTAGCATACTTTTTGGTGGAAAACATTCTATGTTATGCAATTTAAAGCATTATTTTCATATTAAAATATTATTCTATTATGGAATAAAATAAAATTTTGAATAAATTTTTAGGGTAAAACAAAAGTCTACAGAAATATTAGGTGTGTTACTTGCCTCTGGTTGCAGGGACGTGTTAATGGAAAAATTTGAGAAGCAATAGTCAAGATTAAGAATATCAAACAGCCAATAATGCTGCCCCTAGGAGGCAAAGGTATAGTGCTTATTGAGTTCTGCTGCAAATTCATTAGGGCAGCAAACATATTAAGATGGAGCTGCAGGCTCACACCTGTGATCGCAGCATTTTGGGAGGCCAGGGTGGGAGGATTGCTTGAGGCCAGGATTTGGAGATAAGCCTGGGCAACATGGCAAGACTCCATCCATCTCTACAAAGAATAAAAACAGATAAAGGGTTAGCTGGGTGTGGTGACACACACCTGTAGTCCTAGCTACTTGGGAGGCTGAGGCAGGGGGATTGCTTGAGCGATTCCTTGAGCCCAGGAGTTGGAGGCTGCAGTGAACTCTGATCACGTCACTGCACTCCAGTGTGGTAACAGAGTGAGACCCTGTCTTAAAATAAATGAATAAATAAATAGATAGATAAAATGGAGATACTCGAGATTGTTTTAAATAAGTTTCCCTTATATTCCGGTGACCTCTGGGCCCATTTTCCACCCCACTTTGACAACATATCTATTTCTTTCATTTTTTTTTAGAGACAAGGTCTTGCTCTGTTCTCCAGCTACAGTGCAGTGGTATCATCATGGCTCATTGCAACCTCAAACTCCTGGGCTCGAGTGATCCTCCTGCTTCAGCCTCCCAAGTAGCTACAGGTGTGCACCACCACACCTGACTAATTTTTTAATTTTTTTTTTTTTTTTTTTTTTTTGTGGAGATGGGGTTGCTATGTTGCTCAGGCTGGTCTCAAAACGTGGTCTCAAGGAATGCTCCTGCCTGGGCCTCCCAGGTTGTTGGGATTACAGGCATGAGCCACTGCACCCAGCTTTTTCTTTCTGTTTTTCTCTTATAAAAATTCCTTCCTACCAGTGCCATGAATCAATTCTTCTTGGCACAGCTCTTCCTGTTTTGGGCCTTTTGAATACTACTTACTAGTCTTAGAAGGGATATGTGTGGAATGTGATTTGTGGGAGTTGTTCTCAGTAAATAACAATGTCTTATCTATTTGTGTCTTTCTTTATATATATACAATATTTTATTTCAGAGATCCCATAATTTACCTCTAGGTAAATTTGACTTTTATCTAGGAGAATTATTTGTTATGTATTAGAGGAGATTGTGGTTCTACATTAGTGTGTAGATCTAGCAGTTGCTGCAGTGACTTGGAGTGATCATCTTTGTTATATCATTATAATAAAGTCTTGTTTTATAGGTTAAAAAAAAAAGATGGAGCTGCCTTCAGCTGGATGTGCAGGAAAAATGGCCAATATTTCTTCATGATTTCGGTGATCTGAATCTGTGACTTTTGCAACCATACTGTGAATGTACAGGATCTTGTACACTGGAAGTCAGAATAAAATAGAAGAAAAATGGACATCATATGATGTGCTGGAGAAATAGTTCAAAACACACACAAAGGACACATGGAAATTAGTGGCTGGAGTTTGAGGGTTGGAGTTTAGGAGTTAAGCAACACTAACCATCAATTTTATCAGGGCTCTTTAGTTCCTACAAAGCTTATGTGGTCCACAGCAACACTGGTTTCACTGATGATAGCAATAAACTATTTCTGCTTTGTGGATCCAGTCCGAAGCATTGAGATCACGTTGTTATAAACAAATTATAATATATAGAGAGATGTCTCTTTTATTACATTATCACAAAATATGTGTAAATTCTAGGTGAAAAGTGTCTTCCTTTCTTCATAGAGTAAATTCTGTAAAACTAGAATACTATAAGTTTCTCATTTAATCATTTTATTTATTTAACACTAACATTGGGCACCTATTATGTGTCAGGTCTTGTGGTAAGTAAGTTCCAAGAATAGAAAAATAAATACACAAAAATAAATAAATAAAACAAAAGAGAAAAGACTAACCTTTGAATTTAACAAGTTTACAGCAAGGATGCAGTTAAGCAGTAAGAGGAGAGGAAAATCATATAATTACAGTTACTTCGAAAGGACATGTTAGTAACTGAGAAAAGTTAACAAGTGGACTTAAATTTCACACTCTCCTGACTAGCTGTTGAGGACGGCAACATCTCTTGAAAGTGACCAACAATAGCTCTTAAATACACAACCACACAGGCAAGAAGGAAGACATATTGTTAATGGTTAAGCCTATTTTGTTTTCTAGTATTGGAAAATATGTATTTCAGGTCATTAAATATGAAATGTCTGATTTTGAATAAAAAATGTGTTTATTATATCTTAAACAAGAAGCAGTACAATTAATCAAAGTATGTGCCTAAACTATCAACACAGTTTTGCTATCTTAACCATAGCCTCTTTGTGCCAGCAGCGAGGAAGGCTGGAGAGTGAGTGGTGATGAAATCACGAAAGGCATTTTCCACAGCTTGTTGAGAATTGAATATTTTTCCTTGCAAGTGATCCAAAGCCTGGAAGAAGTGGCAGTCCATTGGTGCAAGGTCTGGTGAATACGTTGGATGACAGAGAGTTTCCAAGTCCAGCGTCTGTAGTTTGAATAGTGCTGTTTGTGCAACATGTGGTTGAGTGTTGTCTTGCAAGAAGATTGACCTGTTTCTATTGACCAATCTTGGCTGCTTAATTGCAAGCATCCTCTTCATTTCATCCAATTGGTTGCAGTAGACCACCCCTGTAATAGACTGACCAGGTTTCATGAAGTCACAGTGGATAATACCAGCAATGGACCAGCAAACAGACACCATTAGCTGTTTTTGATGAATATTCAGTTTTAGACTGTGTTTCAGCACTTTATCTTTATCCAACCATTGTGCTGAATGCTTCTGATTGTCAAAAAGAATACATTTTTCATCACATGTAACAATACGGTGTAGAAATGAATAACGTTTGTGTCGAGACAGCAAAGAAAGGCAAGCTTCAGGATGATCTCTTCTGATGCTCATTTAATTCATATGGTCCCCATATATTCAGCTTCTTTACCTTTCTGATGTGTTTCAAATGGTCCAACATTGTTGGAATAGTAACGTCAAACCTTGCTGCTAATTTACACATAGATTGAGATGGATTTGCTTCCACTACAGCTTTCAGCTCATCATTATCCACCTTGGTCTCAGGTCGCCCACATGGCTCATTTTTAAGATTAAAATCACCAGAATGGAACTTCTCAAACCATTGACATACTGGGTGTTTATTAGCCACATCCTTCCTAAATACTTTGTTGATATTTTAAGCTGTCTGCCTGCATTGCTTCCAGGATGGAACTCATATCGGAAAATAACACTAATTTTTTACTTATCCAGGGTTTCAGAAAAATTGTTCTAAAAAAAAAATGAATGATAATCACAAGTCAAAATGTGTGTTTGAAAGACTGAGGATGTACCTTCACAATAGAAGTAAAGCAAGAAGTGTCAAAGTGAAATGTCAGAGATATCAACTACCAAAGTTAGTACTTAAAGAAATTGGACATTTCATACTTAATAACTTAATATTGGCATGTTCCTTAGCTAATGGTTGGGTTGCTGAAATGTGCAAAGAGGAACTTGAGAGAAACTATACTCATATGTGGACAAAGAGAGAAAAACATCCAGATACTCAGACTGACAACTGTATTATGTGAACTATTCAGCCATTTTGAAAATGTGTCTAGTGTAAAAATGTCTGTCATGAATTGACAGTTATCTTGTCATTGACACAGAAAATTAGTTGAAAGCCATAGCTTCAACCTAATCTGATTAAAATTCAACACAGAAGTTAGGAGATTTGGGTTTGAAACTCAAGTTCGTTATCAAATTGCCTTTTAATATTTGGTAATTTTCTTAGCCTTTTTGGCTCCAAGTTTTCCAGTTTTCTAAATGCTTGATGATTGTTAAGAACTCATAAGGCCTAAATTCCATAGCCAATATAAGAAACTTTCTGTGAAGATTTGATTACAAGCCCAGTATTTAAAAGACTCAATTAATAGTAATAAAGAATCAATCTGACAAGAATATCTTAGACTTAACTATACTTAAATTTAGAACTTTGAAAATAGGCCTAGAGACAGGATGAAATTTGGAATTCATACTGTTCAAGTTGTAATAATTATGAAAATAACGTATATATACTTACTAAGGGAAATAGTTCTCAAACTTTTAACATGCATCAGAATCACCTGGAGGCATGTTTAAACACTGATTTTTGGAGACCAACCCCTGAAATTCTGATTCAGTAGGTCTGGGAACTAACAAGTTCCTAGGGGCACTGATGCTAATGGTCCAGGGACCATACTTTGAGAACCAGTAAGAGTATTATTGCTAGGTATTCAATTTACTTTGTACAATTAAAAATAAAACAAAACTTAGAATATAATTATTATTTGATTTTCTCTGTATATTTATTTCATATGTATGTCATAAATGCATATATATTATTATATGTTTATAATTTCATACATGGTATTTAGCTGTTTTAATTTTAAGCACTTAGAGATCAATTCCCCTGAGGCTAAATGATATACCCTCATTTAATGTTTGTTGTTATTTGAAATAGTTTCTAAATGTAAGATTCAGAAGGAATACTTGCCTCCAATGCCATGATACTGTCATAAGATGTCATTCTGTGAGTCAAGAAAACACAAAATTCTTATTTTTCATACTTAGAGTCTAAATATAATTGACCACCTAAAAATTTCTAATCAAATGGAGGATGCGAAAATTTAAATATTAGTATTTATGTTGTGACCTTGTGAATTTTATTTTTTTATAAATCCAATCGTCTCTAAGCCACTCTAAAGGACTTAACTTTTAAAGTAACATTGAAGTAAGTCATTCGTCAAAGTGAATTATCTATCATTGTCCCTTTAGTGCCTTCATATTTTTGCATATAGAGTTTTTATAGAATGAGAAACTCATGTATTGGGTTATTGACAAATCTAAAAGCTTAATAAAATTACAAATTTTGAGTAAGTGCCAACCTTAATTATTTTGTAATTTTTCAAGAGCACTGGTTATGAAAAAAACCTTATACTTTATATATATATACATATATATATTTATATATGTATATATATATGTCTTTCTCTGCATTTGTGTGTATGTATCTCATATATGGAGTATATATCCGTGCATTTACATAATTACACACATAATGAAAAGAGAAAAATGGAATAACATATTTGAAAATGTTTCCGAGAAGTCTGTTTACACTGTTACATAAAAAAATACATCAGAAGTACCTTCTACCTTCATAATTTTCTTATGTTTGTATCTTTGTCTTATTTTTCATATCAGCAGCTCTGATTTATCCATTTAAAATTTTTATGTTGTTTCGTTTTTGTTGCTTGTTTATTATCAGCATATATTTTTGGAATATTTTCTTTGGACTTTTTTTTAATTGACTAGATTTCATCTCAGTTTGTTAAAGAGAACCAGCTGTTTTCTTGAAAGATAATTTTCTGAAGCTGTTGTGTGCCATAATTACACTGCAATTACACAGCAATATCCATAAAAGCAGATGAGGATTCTATGTGTCCTTTTACCTCATTAGAAGTTGCAAAAATGATAGATGTAGTCTATCCTAGTTTGACTATTGCCCTCTGTTGGCAAAGTCAAGATGTGGCATGATCCAAAAGATAACAGCAAGAAAAATGGAGACAGATTTTGGGTGTGTTTTGTTTTGTTTTGTTTTTAAACAATAATAGTATCTTGGTTCATAAGTCAACAGCGTCAATAATTTTAAAACTTTTTTTACAATTGGAATTTAAAACATACCTTGAAAACCTAGCTATTATAAAAATCAGTTAAGCCAGTGTTATGTGATTGGGGCTTTTCTCCACTACTAAACTGTAAAGCAATAATCTTTTTTTCCCTCACTTGAAATCTACTTGAATCATATCCATCTTTTGAGAAGAGAATAGGTTGGATCTTTTCCTTGTTCTCAGCATGTATCATCCTCTTTGAAGCAATCCTCTCTAAGAAAATTCAGATTTTTTGAGTCTCTTACCATTTCCAAAAGCAGCAAGTATTCATACCTTTATTATCGCAGTGACAAAAACTCTAATATTTAGTCATATGCAGAAGAAAGATTCATTTCAAATGAATTGCTGAGAAAAAGGAGATTTTCACTTTAGGACAATCAGTAATATTTTACATATTGTGAGTAAGAAGGAAGATGTGAGAAGACCAGCTTCGAAAAACAGCTAAAATTATTTTGAATATTGCAACATTCAATGTGAGTTGTATGGTGTGAAAGGTGTGCATGTACAAATAAACACCATCTTTCATGGATCTTTGATTCTGACTGGCAGATGGGGAATATGGTATTTTAATAATATTTATTTTGGCAGAAGTAGAAGGAAGTAATCTAGTTTTGTAGTAGTTGAGAAACCAGAGAAAATAAATCTTCTATGAGTCCTTTTATGACCTTCTAGGAATCAGAACTTTTGACAGACTTGAAAACTTTTGAAAGTAAAAATAAAGGGTTTTTTCTAAATTTCACTTCTACCATTTATACTAGGTAGACTGCTGGCTTCCCATGTAATATTCCTAATGTAATTATTGTCTGTGCAGCAAACAGACAAGTTTAGCTGCAAAGTTTCTGGATTGATGTCAGATTTAGGAGTTGGGCGAATTAAAATTAGTTCATTTCTTTGCCAACACTAACAGAAATCTTGGAGTACATTTCCTCAAATGCACTAAAATGGTGACAGCTTAGCTAACCACTGGGGAACTTTTCTGTACGAGAACTCATATTCATTTAACAACTTTGGCTTAGTATGGTCCCACCTCAGTTGCCTCTTCCTTTGTTTAATTAATAACACCATTGCCTTTTTGAGAAGAGGATTTATCTCACAAAACAAACAAATTTCAGGCAGAACCCCTAATGCAATAGAAAAGGAAAAAATGTGTGCCTGCAATATCTTATTTCTCATTCAATTCTTTTGCCAACGTCTGTTTGAAACTATACAGCATTTTTGAAGTGAAACATAATTGCATAATTGACCGGCTCTTTTCTTTCTAGCAATTTCAGGCACTGACTGTGAACCAGTGTTGATTAGTCTTTAGCAGTTGACAAAACTATGCAGGTTGCACATTCATAGAATAACCTTCTCAGTTGTCATGACAAACACCTGGTAGCATATAGAATTGGACTCTTCATTATTTCACCTGTTAGTAGAGGGAAAAAAAATCCCTTTCTCCCTGCTTTCAACTACTTGACTGGCTTATTTTCTTAGTGCTAATATTTCTAAGCTGTATTTCAAGTGTTTTTCTTATCTCTGATCATTGTTGTTCTTCTTCATATATTGATATTATGATTTTCTGAAAATGTCCCTAACAAAATGTATTATTATTATATCTTCATTTATTCCTTCAACAAGTATGTATTGAGTACTTACCTTGGGTTGAGCACTATTGTTCATGCTGTGGATATGGTGCCGAATAAAATGGACAGAACTCCCTGTCCCCAGGAAGCTTACTTTTTATTGGAGGTAGTCAGAAAACAAATAAGCTTTTATGTGTCAAGTGGTCCTAGCTCTTTTGAAAAAAAAAATAAAACAAAGGACAATACATAGGGATAGTATGCAGGTGCCTAACCTACCGTAGTGGGCACAGCGTTCAGATGCCTAACCTACAGAATCAAAATCCAAATGTCATAGATTCTTATTAAGGCATTGTCATTGGATTCCAATTTACCTTTTCAACTTTACCATTATACTCCATTATGAAACAATACACAGTCACTGATGAAAATGCCATTTCAATGACTTGATGCAATCTATCCAAAATTCAGAGGTAGAAAATATTTACTGTTACACAGAATACACTGGCATCCATTGTTTTTTCCACAATTGTATGAATATACAATGATAGAGTGATAGCAACAGTCAACATGAAATCCCCTATCATTTGTATATTTTAAAGTTATGAATATCCCAAAAGAAAAAAGACATTTTATACATAAACATAATATTCCTAGTAACAAATATACTTGTCTTTGAGACATTGAATTCATAATCAAGAATAATAATGTCCCCTATAGGAATGTGTGTGTATGCATGTGTGTGTGCAAGAATATTTGTGGTTAAGAAACATTATGACTCTTTAGAGAAAATGAGGATTTTGTAACTGCAGAGATCCAGGCTAGAATCATAGGTCTATCACTACAAATATTTGTGACCTTGCCCAAGTGACTAATCAACATTCAATTTTAGTTTTCTCTTCTGTGAAATGGTATTGTTCTAAAGCCTATGTTAAGGAATTAATGCATTTATTGTGCATATGTATTTTGTTAGTTACAAATGTATATTATATAACAATATGTAAATAAATGACATTAATTCCATCATATAATCATAAATAGTACACGACAAATGTTTATTTTCTTAAAAACCCTGACCTTTGTAAAGCTTTTATTCAATGCTTTTCATGATACTGCGATTATACGAAACATGATTAATTATGTTGAAATGCTTCCAATATTACTTTCAACAGGTAACAGATTTGTCATTGACTATTCTCTTTGGATGGTCAATGACAAA
>RJWJ010025719.1:0-23594 GCA_004363605.1 Indri indri | reverse complement strand
GATGGCGGAGCCTCTGGGAAGGATGAATTCAGGGTGGGGAGTCTCTGGTCTCATTTCATCATTTGTTCCTCGTGTTGTGAAAATGCAACACAGATTGACTGTCTTCCATGACAGTCTCCTAGTGGGCCCCAGGGAAGAATGCTATTCAACAAAAGTTCTCTCTCTCTCTCTCTCTCTGTCTCTCTCTCTCTCTCTGTCTCTCTCTCTCTCGGTTATCACGTGTTTCTGCTTCCGTGGTGGTGGTGATTTGGGGCATGTGTGTTCACATGGGCGCGTCCACACACACGTGGAGTTTTGTGACTCCATCGTCCCTTTCCGTTTGTGGTTCCTGCTCTTGGCGGTGGTTGCTCATCCCCTGTATGCCTCTGTCTGTCCCACTTTCCCTCTCTGAGTGTGTCCTCTTTCTTTGGAGTTCCAGTGCCCCTTTTGTCTCCTGTGTTTAGCATAGGGTGGACCAAAAAAAAAAAAAAATACAGTTCTGAGTGGTCAGATGGAACTGAGTCCAATTCCCATTTCCGCTGCTTATAAGCTGTGTGGCCAGCAGTATTTTCCATAATCTTTCCAAGCTCCAGTTTCCTTATCTGGAAAATGCGAACGGTGTGGCATCTTCTCCAGGTTGTTCCGACCCTAACAAAATACCTGGCAGCATAAGTGTTAGTTTCCTTCCACCTCTTTCTGTTAACTTCTCTTTTTGTCCTTCCTCACCACTGCCCGTTCTCTCTACTTTCTCTTAAATGACTATAAAACCAAAATATATTGCATATATTCAATCATTTATATATGTAAAATGAAGCGTTTAATATCTTCCATCGTAACTTTTTCTAGCAACTACACGATTGCTACAAACCTACAGAAATAGAACATTTTGTGTTGCTCTCAAGGGGGAATAAAAGACCCCCGTCTTTGTGTGTACGCGACCCTCACTTGATTTTTCTACTCCATCAGTGGCCCCTGTTGGGGAAAGATGGTCGCGGGGTGGGGTTGGGGAGCTTCCATCCCTCAAGTTCCTTCAACGAGCTTGCTAACTCTTAGCTGCAGATCCGTCTTTACAGCTCCGGAGCAATTTCCCTGTTTGGTGTCTCCGTGCCAAAGATCCTAATTGCACACAGTGTTTGTGCTGATCGTCATCCTTCATAAACTAATTACCTGCGACTGCAGCGTGGGGGCCAATGCCAGGACCCAGCCCTGCGGCACGAACGGACTAACCAGGTAGGGGAAGGGAAGTGGACGCCTGTTCCTTGGGGCACACAAGGGGGCGGCAGAAAGACAGACTTTGTGATTTGGAGACGAACCGCTGTCAACCTGACTTGCCAGCAAGTCAAAAGGAATCGGAGGCTTATCGAGCAGAAAAGGACATTAGATATGAACTGAGTCCAACTCTGCCGTTTTCCAGATGGGGAGATCGAGGCCCCAAGAAGGGAAGCTGGGTCTGTGGGTCACATTAGCTGGTTAGTAGCAGAGCGGGAACTTGAGTACACACACCCCACCGTCCCCAGGGTGCACTCAACAACTTTCTCTCTTTTCTCTCTAATAATGAACATAGAGATTTTTCTGATATAAAAAATATAACATGTTTATGAGAGAAAATTTAGAAAGACATTGAAGAAAACAAAATCTCCCATACTTCCACTCTCAGTGACAATGATTGTTCCCATTTTGGTGTATTAGGGTGAACCAATGAAATTGCTGATATTTGACCGTTTTTAACCTACAAAAATGACAATTTCATGTGGTTTAACCTAATATCTCCTCCCACTTTTCTCCACAACCAACATAAAGCCATTTTTAAATACAAAACTCCTATGGTACCATATGTGCATATATGTGTGTGTATATCTTTAAAGCATGCCTTTTTAAAGGCAATATTAGCAATTTCAAATATGTATAGAGAACAATACCATGCACACTAGCATGCCTACCACCCCTCCCTTGAGAAATAAAATGTCACATATACAGTTGAAGCCCCCTATACATCCCTTCCAGGAGGAAACCCCTCCCTATCACCTTGAAGTAACCACTCTCATAAACCTCGTGTTTATCATAGATGGGTTTGTATTATGAAACAATATGCAGTATTGTTTAGCATCTTTAACTTTATACGAATGAGACCAAGGTGGATGTATCTTTTGTGACTTTTCGTGTTTACTAAACATTATGGATATTTTTGAAATTTATCCATGTTGATACATGTAGATTTTGTTCACTCATTTTCTGTTTTTTTGCTGTTAAATATTCAGATTTGCTATCTGTCTCTCTCCACTCGACAGGTCTCCTCCATGGTGGGGACTCTGTCTTAGTTATCTGTGCCACCCAAGAGTCCCCATAAATGGGTGCAAGAAGTGAAAAACTGAAAACTTGTGCCCGAAAAGCCCAGACTTGTCTGTGGGACTCAAGGCAGGCAGCACCGGCAATTAGAAGGTGCTGATGTCTGGGAAAGGCAGACATCAAAGCTGAGCATGTCATTAGGATGCCACTCTCTCTCGACAGACTTCGAGTGCTGGAGCATCCAGTCCAGAACTGCAGGGGAGGGCAGAGGAGCATTAGGGAAAGATTCCAGAGGGCCCACAGCCCGTTCCTGAAACATGAGTGGGTCCCTTTCACCATGGCAACCAAAAGCCCACATTCGCAGATAAAGGCATTTATATCTTCTCAGGATTCTTTGGTTATATCTATAAAACCAAGTTTTTTGGACCATTAAAATGTACGATTGGTAGGAAATGGCATTGCTGGAGCCTTGAAACACAGACCACAAAAATAGTAATAACGACTCCTTTCGTAGTCAAAATCCACTTACTCCTGATGAGTTTACAGCTACAGGAATAATAATAAACCACAGCAGCAGTGTGGCATCGTGGCAAGAATTTAGGGGCTCTGGAATCAGATGGAGCTGAGTGGAAATCCTGTTGCTTCCACTTCCTAAATGTGTGACCCTTGGCAAATTATTACACCTCGTTCAGTTTCTATCTCTTCATCTGCAAAGTAGAGTTACTGAGATAGGAACACTCATGCACTGCTGGTGGGACTGCAAACTAGTACAACCTCTGTGGAAAGCAATATGGAGATACCTCAAAGAGATACAAGTAGGTCTACCATTTGATCCAGCAATCCCATTACTGGGCATCTACCCAAAAGAACAAAAGACATTCTATAATAAAGACACCTGCACCGAAATGTTTACAGCAGCACAATTCACAATTGCAAAAATGTGGAAACAACCCAAGTGCCCATCAACACATGAGTGGATTAATAAAATGTGATATATGTATACCATGGAGTGCTATTCAGCCACAAAAAACAATGGCAATATAGCACCTCTTGTATTACCCTGGATGGAGCTGGAGCTCATTCTACTAAGTGAAGTATCCCAAGAATGGAAAAATAAGCATTACATGTACTCACCAGCAAATTGGTTTTAACCGATCAACACTTAAGTGCACATATGGTAGTAACATTCATGCGGTGTCGGGCAGGTGGGAGTGGGGAGGAGGCAATGGGTATACACACACATAATGGATGCAGCGCACACTGTCTGGGGGATGGACAAGCTTGAAGCTCTCACTCGGGTGGGGTAAGGGCAATGTACGTAACCTAAACATTTGTACCCCCATAATATGGTGAAATAAGAAAGAAAAAGAAAGTAGAGTTACTAATGCCTACCTTGCCAGTCAATGGCTATAAACTGCCTGGTATAAAATGTGTACCCTATAAATGGGAGCAATTTTTGTTGGCAGATTGGGTTTAACTATTGAACGTGGACATGGTAGTTGACAGAGAATGACCTCCTCATAGTTACGGAAACCCTGCGTCTCACTGTGACTGCTGGTCCTGTCCAGTACCTGGGAACCATTACTCTCAGCCCTTCACTGGACAGAACGTGCCCGTCCAGTGAAGAAGACACATCTGCTGACAGCGCAGGCAGCTGCCTTTGGGTCTGTGTCCATTTCTCTTCCTGAAGAAGATGGAACGAATAAAAGGGTGTGTAACAGCAAAGTTCAAGAGAGACCCTTTCCTAGAGAGAGGAGCTCTCAGATAAAGTAGTAGAAGGTTTCCAAGCCCACTCAAGAGTCCCCTGTGAAATTTCCAGGTGCAAAAGTATAAACTCACTTGGAAGAAGGGGAAACCAGGTGCTTCCTCCCCCTCCTACTTCCCAGGCAGCGTCTCGTTGTTCTCAGTTAGAAGAAGAAAGAATTGGGGTCAAAATGAGCCCCCCTCTTGGAGTAGATCTATTCAAAGAAATGAGCATTTAATTTTTGTACTTATAGCAAATCATAATATTACACACACACACATATATATATACTTTTAATTAGCCTTTATTTTAATTTGCACAGCCAGAACTGCTGAGATTTCTCCATTTTGTGGTGAAAAATAAGTCACGTAAAAGGTGCACACCATTTGACTCAATATCTAGTCTCAAAAATAACCATTCAGGAATGTATTATCCTAGGAAAAAATGGTAAGCAACCTAAATGTCCACCATTAGGGGATTTTTCTAATAAATGAGTATGCCGCCATACCATAGAAAAATCAGTAACTGTTCAAAATAGTCTCATAGAAAATGATAGACCAAACGAGTGGAGTGACGTCTACAGTGTGTTATTGGGTTAAAAAAAAAGAAGTTTGCAAAGAGAGATAGCTTCCATTTTTGTAAACGGACACATATACACACACACATATGGGAAAGAATGAAAGAATAGACATCAAAATGATAAGTCGATTACCTCTTGGAAATGGATGTGATTTTGACTGCATTTCGTTTGCATTTTGTGCATATTTGTATTTCTTGCATGTTTTTATTTTTCTAAATTTCAGACTGAAAATTTATAACAATTGCTACTAAGAAAAGCATCCCAAAGAAGACGTGAACAACTCTTGGAGCACCGGAACTTTTGCTGTAAGCCTGTTCCCTAACCTTCCTTCAGCTCCAGAACTCACAATGCCAGGCCCGAAGCAGCCTCTTACGGGAAAAGGTGAAATATTAATAAATCACCCTCCAGCAACCACCCCTGACTTTGATTCGTGCCAGGTACATCACTTGTGACATTGCGTAATCATATTTATTGGTATCAGGAACTGGCATAGCTGCCATACTCATTGGCCTGGCCTGTTCCCCTAAAAATTAGAAAATAAAAACTCAGATTTTTAAGAAAAATATTGAGTACTGCTCCTCAGGGATACTCCACTCATGCTTACAGCTGTGATGTTGGCACTGCTGTGGCATCAGGAATTTGAGACGCGCTGGCCATCATGTGGGTAGCTAGGTCACTTTAATTATAGGCTAAAGAAATCTACCAGCACTTTGCTATGAACCTAGAACCTTCCCTTGCCTCCCTCTAAGTGAGACAGAAAGGAGAAACCCACCTCTTGCCATTGTGAATCTATTCTGTGCCCTTTAGATTGTCTCTAATGTTCAGGAGCTTTGTAGTCACAAAATGGTAGCCAGGCTGGTCTTGCTGCACAGTGGTAGTTTACAAAGCTGGTGACAGCAATGCCTTAAGTAAACATGTAAAAGTGTCAAAAGAAGTAATAGGGCCGGGCGCGGTGGCTCACGCCTGTAATCCTAGCACTCTGGGAGGCCGAGGCGGGCGGATCGTTTGAGCTCAGGAATTCGAGACCAGCCTGAGCAAGAGCGAGACCCCGTCTCTACCAAAAATAGAAAGAAATTAATTGGACAGCTGAAAATATATAGAAAAAATTAGCTGGGCATGGTGGCACATGCCTGTAGTCCCAGCTACTCAGGAGGCTGAGGCAGTAGGATTGCTTGAGCCCAGGAGTTTGAGGTTGCTGTGAGCTAGGCTGACGCCACGGCACCCTAGCCCGGGCAACACAGTGAGAATCTGTCTCAAAAAAAAAAAAAAAAGAGAAGTAATAGGACACTCCTTTCCCCAACTCACAATTAAATATTCCCCCAAGCTCTAATATCATCACCTACAGGAAGCCCTCCAGGGTTTCAAAAGCTACCATTAGGCCAAGTCCAGAGCCTGGGCCCCTGACGACAAAGTTTTAAATAAAAAGTTCCTTGTTGCCAAGGATCGGAGAATCATTTATCCTGCCATGTAGATTCAGGCACAAATACCAACCCTAAGACTGTTGGTTTTGCAGGAGTGACCTCCATACTATTTCCACCCTCTACCTGCCCGAATCTAGATGTAACAAAGTCTTCAGTTCCAGGGATTGGGAAGGGTTGCATTGAAAATAAATCTTCAGTCCTGTAAACTGCAACCACCCTTACTGCCTCCATCAGATGTTTTTCTCCAAGGGAGACTGAACAGTTTACAAGCTAATCAGTGTTCCCGTCAGTCTCATAAATTGGGAGACAAGGGTAGGGCAGTGAGAGAGGAAATGCTTTATTATCCCCCTTTTGCAAAGGCAGGTTCCGAGCCAAAGCAGGTGAGTCATCCACAGAGATCAGAATCCAACACCTTAGTCCGTTCCACCCCTGAATTCCCTCCTGCAGCAGGGGCTTTATCCCACAGAGAAAGCCACTTCTCTTGGGTCTCCAGAGAGCTGGCGGTGGGAGACCAGGTGCATGCCAGGTCATGAGCCTCCCTAAGGACTGGGTGATCCCATATTCTGAATTTTTAAGGCATGAATAATGATCCAAGCTACTATTAATTGAGCATTTACCACTGTGCTAAAGCGCTTTCGTGTGTTAGTTCATTTAATCCTCCCACAGCCCTCTGAAGATTTTATCATTATCCCCACTTTGGGATTAGGAAACTGAGGCCTGGGGAGGTTAAGACACTTGCCATGTCACCTATTTAGGAAGGAAGCATCTTCCACTGTCTCTCCTTCCCACCTGCAGAAGTGCTTCTAAATATTAAGAGAAAGGGTTGAGGGCAGAAGGCCTCACTGGGGCCTGTGCTCACTCAAAGTCGTGGCCAAGGGAGCTGAACCCCAGAGCAAAGGACATCAGGAAGAGGAGAGGGTTTCCCTGGAGACAGCAGGGTAGGTGCAGACTGACGTGCTTGCTGACATGACAACCAGGACACTCCCGGAAACACCTGTTCCACCACCCCGATGGCCATGAAGGGGACAGGTTCCTCTGGGTCACGTTCTTTCTGCTGTTACTCTCTTATCTTTTCTCCAGTGTCATATTAATTGAAAGGCTAAGTCCCATCAAGGAGGATCTCCAAGGACCCCATCCCCATCTCATCTCAAGATGAAGCTTGGAGAACATTTTGGCACTGAGGTCCATCCTTTGGAAAGACCCCTGCAAGGACAAGGAAAGGGCTGCTTCAGTTGCATGATTTGAGTGGCTTTGAGAGGATGTCTCTGCCCCCAAATAGACCTACTGTCTATAGACATGTCACACTGGCTGAAATACCACTACTGGAGATCTTTTCCAGGTAAAAAAGAAATGAAACCTCCTTGCAAATGTAAACACCCCCAGGAAGGGTACTCAATGTTTGTCCATTTAAATGTTTTCTCATATAAAGAATTTTTTTATCCTGGACTTTTGGAACATCCTACCATTTTTTTTCTGAGAGTCTGACTCATAAAAGCCCACTAATCACTATAGTATCTGTTTACTGTCTGACGAATGCTCAAAAATGACTAAACAAGTAAACAAGGAGTGACCCCAAATGAGAGAGAAAATGCAGAGAAAGCCAAGCTTAGTCCAGCCTTTTTGTTTTTTCAGAGTTGAGCATACATATAACATCTTTGCACTGACTTTCTTTGGGGGAAGTATATAAAGTTTTATGATGTCCCACAAAGAGCACTATGACTAAAGGTGCTTTTGCACCTGAACAATTTTTAAAAACACTGGATTCAGGTGGTCGGCCCTCCTAACATAACAGTCACTTTACTGTAGAGTACACTACTTTGTGAAGCTGTCTTGCTTCAAACATGCTTCTGGCGTGTCTGGGGCACCAGCAAGAAAGGATATATATCAAAAGGCTCAGCACAGTGCCTGGAGCATGTCCCAGATAGACTGCAGCTGGTATTATTGGTATTGAGGGACTTGAACTTGGAGACTCAGCATTTGGTCCAGAATATTTGACATCATCCAAGTCTATCTCTTGAAGAGCAAGAGCAACTAGGGGTGGGTTCCCCGCAGAGAGAGGGCACAGAGCACATAGCAAACCAGCATCCAGAAATTTCTCCCACGTCACAAGCTCACCATGAGTGTGCACAGCCAGGAGGCAAGGAGAAAAGTGGAAGTGGGATGGCAGGGGAAGAAAGAGAGAGCAACGGAAAGGGAGAAATGGAACCTAGAATGGGAGAGGAGAGAGGCCACGGGGTGGTTCTCCATCTGTAGGGTTGTGCCCGCTGGCTTTTAATGGCTCCTTCCAGTACTCTGTGAGAGGAGAGTAGTAAGGGGGAAAGGAAGAGTGCATGTGATGGTAGGAATGATCTGAAAGCCCACAGGAAGATGCCAAGCCCATGGGGCATGCGTTGTATCCGGTAAAATCCCAGCCTGGGTATGATGCGTGGTGTCAGCAGCATGGTTCAGGAGCACGAGCAGCAGCAACAAAGAGCCCACCCTGTCATCTCAGCCTTGGCTTCCCACTGCAGCCCCGTCTGTTCAGGATCTATGCCGAGCAAACAACGTCGTGTCCAGGGATGGTAGGTGCCCCCCAGATGTGCGTTGGTTCAAATATAGTTATGCTTTCGCTTTAGAAAATGTGGGGGAAAACCAAAATGTATAAAGAAAAAATAACCATTATTTATAATATGGCTGCAGAGACCAAAGACTTAGATCGCAACACTCAATTCTCTTTGAGTATCTGGAAAGCCTTCTCAGGAAGGACGCGTTCAAACAAGCCCAGACTGTGAAGATTAAAATAAATACCTAACTCTTCACTGCCCAGACACCAACGAACATCCACAAGCATCAAGAACATCCAGGAAGACATGACCTCACCAAACGAACCACGTAAGGTACCAGTGACCCATCCTGGAGTGATGGAGGTAGGTGACCTTTCAGACAAAGAATTCAAAATAGCTGTCCTGAAGAAGCGCAGTGAACTCTAAGACAACACAGAGAAGGAAGTCAGAAGCCTATCGGAGAAATTTGACAAAGAGATTGAAATAATAAAAAACAAAGTTGCAGTGGCACTAATGCCGGTGATTTCACCCATTACCTGCTCTGTCCCTGCTCTCCAGGTGTTCTTCACTGTATGGTATCAATAAGGAGTGATGGCCTGAATGTTCCCCAGGGGTCCTAAAGACAGTCCTTTAACACAGGGCTGGGTGCAGTGATTGCTGTAAATGGCCAAGGAGACCCTTGATTCATACCGCCCTTCTGCTGAGGATATCCAGTTCTGCCTGTTGATATCCAGCAACCCAATGAGAAAGCTGTGGGTAGTGCCAGGTCTGTCCAGGGCTGCCACTATGGGAAGCAGGGACCAAGCCACCAAGAACTAGAATCTGATGAGCATCACTTTTATGACGACCTGGCCAGTTTAGCCAGGTAAAGGAGAGAGCTTGGCAATGCCATGAGTCTCAGGTTGCCAGATAAAATCCAGGAGGCCCAGTTAAATTTGAATTTCATTATTTATTTAGCCACTGTCAAAATTATAGATATATGTCTAAATGTCATGACATGCTTGTACTAAAAGAGTATCTATTCTTTATCTAAAATTCGAATTTAACAGGGCATATTTGGGCCACACTAAAAAATTATTTATCATTTATTTGAAATTCAGATTTAACTGGTTGTCCTGTATTTTTATTTGCTAAATATGACAACTTGAGTAACCCTGCTTTTGTTTTGTTTTCTTTTATTATTTTTTCTTTTTCCCTCCATTCCCCATTTCCGCTTCAGTTCTTCTTCCCTATCATAAGCACCCAAACTGATTGTTTTAATATAGTCCATCTAATTTACCTTCCATTTGTTTATTTATATACATGTAAATTTGAAAATTTTATAGTATTGATTTGTGTGGGTTTTTTTAACTCACATGAATGGAACTGTACTATAAATTTCATTCTGTTTCTACTTTTATCCTTAATATTTTCTTCTTGAGATCTACCCATGTTGCATGTGTAAATCTGGATCATTAGTTCTGGATTTTATATAACAATTCATTGAATGCATAGACCAGGTTTTACCTAATAGTCCTCTAGTGGTAGACACCTAGGTCCACCCCTTGGTTCCACAAACAGTTCTGGGTTAAGTTGTGTGCACATCTGATGGGTGTCAAGTCAATGGCATTGTCGTAGTTTGTATTTCTCTGATTATTAGTGAAGTTGAATATTTTTTCGTGTACTTATTAGCTATTTGGGTCTCCCCTTCTGTCAATTGCCTGTTCATACCTTTTGTCCATTTTTCTATTGGGTGTCCACTCTTTTCCTGCAGATATACAGGAGTTTCTCGTATAGTTTAGAACAGTGTTATCCAATAGAAATATAATGAGAGCCACATAGGTCATTAAAATTTTCTAATAGCCACACTTAAAAAGTGAAAAGACACAGATAAATTAATTTTAACAATATATTTTACTTAACCCAGTATATCTAAAATATTATTATTTCAACACATAGTCAATATAAAAAATATGGAAATACATTACATTCTTTTGTGCAAGCTAAAACTTTGAAATCCAGTATGTATTTCATACATGCATACAGCACATCTCAGTTTGGACTAGGTCACATATAAAGCACTCAATTGCCAGATGTGGCTAGTGGCAACTGTATTGAACAGTGCAGGCCTAGAATCTAGAACCTAGGTATTAATTGCCTCTTGGTTTTAGGTTGAAAATCTCTTCTCTCCATCTGTTAATTTTGTTTATGGTATTGTTTGTTTGAAAAACATATTAATATTAATTTTTATGTAGCTAAGTCTACTATTTTTCCCCTAAAATTTGTGTTTCAGGCCCTTGTTTTTGAAATTCATATCCTTGCCCATATGCCCAAGATATAATCTTATATTTTTCTTCTATTAGCTTTATAATTTTTATCTTTCTTAGGTAGGTCTTTAAGCTATTTAAGGATTTTTTCTCATATTGTAGGAAGTAGGGACAGAACATTATTTTTCTCTTATAGAAGAAGTTGTTTTCCCCAACACCATCTATTAAATAATCTATCCTTTCTCCACTCATTTGTGAAGCCACTTCTATCATATATCAACATATCATATATACATAAGTCTGTTTCTAAGTTCTATATTCTGATATTTAATCATCACAGTAACTTGTTTTATAGATATGATAATTAAATTGTAGAGAATTCGGATAACTTGGGCAAAGGTCCTCAAATAGTCAGTGTTGGAGTCATGATTTGAACCCAGATATGTCTGATGCTGTACCAGTTAGGATTGTATTTGGCTTCATATATCAGAAACTAGACTATAGCACTTGGAACAAAGGCATTTATTTTTCTCACATAACAAGAATTCTGGAGATAGACCATCCAGTGCAGGTGTGGTGGCTCCATGATGCCACCAGGGATCCATGTGCCTTCTATCTTTCTGCTAAGCCATATTAACATGTGGCTTGTATCCTCATGGAGGCAAGGTGGCTGCCACCTCCTGGAATCTGTCTTCATTCCAAGAAAGAAGGGGAAAGGAAAAGAGCAAAGGCCAAGGAGTATACCAGCTGAGCCTGTGCCTTTTAATTAGGCGAACACTTGTTTTTCTACCACGTGTATCCGATAGACTTCCACGAACATCTCCTTGGCTAGAACTGGGTCACTTGGCCATGACTCACTGCAAGAGAACTTAGGAAATGGAGAGCTGTTATTCTCTAAGCTGGAAATATTGCCACCCAAAGCAAATTTGGGTTCTGTTAAAAATTAAGCAGTGGAGAATGGGTATTGGGCAGGCATCAAAGTAGGTTTATTGAAAAGCTCATGAAACTTAAACTTCAGGGTGTCTTGTTTGCCAGGCCCCTCCTGATACCCTACACCTAATCTTATATTCTTAGTTTCATATTCTTTTTCTTAAACCCCTGCCCTAAATTGCATAAACTTCAGGTTCCACAAAACCCGTATGTACCCTAGGTAGGCATCTAGTAGTGCCTGCCGCAAATGTGAAAGTCCACATTTGCTTACTGCTTTCAATTTCTCTGGTTGTAGTGGGCGATAAGGTGAAGTATATCATTAGGGCGCCCAAGTTGAGTACACACTTCCGACTAACTCCCCCAGGACCACATTTATGCTTTCTTGACTAGAACAAGGGCCTAACCAAGAGTGTGATTCTAAGAAAATTATGATAAATATAACAATAACTGCCCATTTTCGAGTGCCAACTACATGTCAGGCACTGTGCTAGGAGCTTTCCTAAATGTTTACTTCCCTTAATTATTACCGTAACTCTTTGTGGATCAGAGGTGTTCAGTAACTTCTTCAAGGTCACCAAGTCTGTAAGAGCCAAATTGGGATGTTAACTTAATATCAAAACTTTTCCGCTACACTATGGCTAAACATTTCCTAAGGGCGTTGGTGGCATGTAGGCTTGTAAGCTTTAACAAATAAAAATACAGGAAGTAATCGTTTTTTAGTATAAGTATTCTTTGGTTTTTTTAATCTAAAATTCAAATTTATCTGGCCATCCCGGATTTAATCTGGCAACCCCACTTTTACAGTTACTAGTGCCATGAAATAAATAGTACATAAAGTCTGTGTACATACATTTCTTAAAAGTCAAGCAAGATCAAGTATGGAAAGTTCTTGGATCTCAATGAGGTGTAACCTCTTGGTGCCGGGCATCGAGAAATCTGGGGTTTAGTCCCAGCCAGGTGACTAGGACGAGTCATTTTCTCCCTCTGGTCTCAGCTTCCCCTTCTGTAAGATGCTCCAGTCATCACTCAGGACCCTAAAGCTTCAGTGTCCTGTGGCAGCCTGTCAACTCCATCACCCCCACTTGTGAAGAACGGGACTTTTCCCACAAGGGAAGGCACATCAGCTCAGTTCTCCCTTTGGCTGCTTTCAGGGACCAGGATTAGTTTATTACTTTGGTGGTTATTGACAACCACATGGTGAAAAGCTGAAATGTCTTCAGCTGTAATGAAACTGCAGCCCAGTTTCTGAAAACTGTGTTCTGCTTCCACTTAGTTCTGGAAGATGCTCTGCCCTAAAACAAGAAGAGGAGTCTCCATGACCAAGTAAGTTTGGGAAACGATGTAATACATATTTGCCCCACATGTCCCTTGGCAATTCAAATGATCGGATTTATGGAAGAAGCAACACATAGCAAATCCTATCACCACCCCGTTTCCCACGCTTTTCCAACAGAATCTCTCGCTCGCAAAACCTCTCATGCAATTGTTGTTCCATGGAACCCACTTTGGATTGCTGAGCTACAAGACCCAGTGCTACTGTTGTAACAGTGTTTCTAAGGTAATAGTCAAAACCGAGTTCTTACTCCTGGGGTGACTTTAAATCAGGGCAGACAGCAACGAGAAATACAGGATAGCTTTTCTTTTGACCTTTACCTTATTTTCTATTTGGAAATGGATGGAGAACCTGGGAACTATGTAAGGCCACCAAGTGGAGTTAGGGGCAGAGCAGAGATTCGGACTTGGAGAAGGGAGGTATGAACCCCTGTTCTACCACTTTCCAGCTGGGTGACCTTGGGCGCATTTCTTAACCTTCCTGCAACTTACATTCCACATCTGAAAATCACACACACACAAGAGCAAGTGAGGTAGTGCGTGAGGATGCCTTGCACATTCCTGACACATACCTAATGCACACTCATTACATGTCAGTTAATCTGAACACGTTGAAGCAAAGAAACAGAAGTGTCTCCGTATTGAGAAGATTAGAATTGACTGGCATCACAGCCAGGCATGGAGTATTGACAGGGGGCAGACACAGGCTGCCCTTGTATCTGTAAGGCAACGCAGATCAAAGGAGTGAGAGCGAGAGATGCAAAATTTTGACAAACCTCAAGGCCAGAGTGCTGGTGGCCTATCTTGGGGTTGAGCAGGACAACATGGGGCCCAACCAAGGTCCCCTAGGACACAGGAAAGACTAATGAAAGACCCATTCATGGATTAGGTTTCTCTCTGAGTTTCAGCAGATTAGACAATACCTGCCTTATTCACTGTCAAAGTATAATGTGATGATAAAATGAAATTTTGTATGTGACAGGGCTTTATTGGACTCCTGTGGAGTATTAAATGGAATGCCCCCATATAGATTAAATTTGTACATAAAAGTAGTATAAAGATTGTCATGTGGATCAAAGTCAGTGTTTATGTAGTGGGTGTGCATTGAACTCCCTAACACGCAGGCATAAGAAAATGCTCACTCTCTAAATCAGCTAATCGGCCCCACTTGCCTGGCTGCTGGAAAATCCCAGTCACATTTTGGGAGACCCTCCTCTCTGTAGGGTTGTGCAAAAGTGCTCCAAAGCTTGTGCAGTCTAGACGATTCAGGGAGAGACCCTCTGATCATCAGCCTACACTGGACTCTTCTAGGTCCATTGTCCAAGCCACCCTGAAGGTGGCATTTCTGCTGTCTTGGAGCCAAGCTTGAGCACAGAAGGTCTTTGCCCAAGCCAGGAGTCTCTGTGCCTGGGGTCAGAACTCCCTCGGCTCAGGCCACAATCATTCCCATCAGCGGTCCTGCCAGCTCCACTTTTCTGGAACCCATAAAAATCTCTCTGTTCTACCATTCCTGTTCTCTGAGGAGCTGTCCCAAATTTCTCCTCTCTCCTCTCCCTACTAAGGGCTGCCTTTGGCTCACTCCATCTCTCCCAATCCTTGGAGCTTCATCCCCTCTCAGACAGTTCCCCTATGATCACCCAGAGGAACCCAGGTCCTAGGCAGGGTTAGGGGAGGGCTCTGATTTCAGGGGTCTTGGAAACTCCTGTGTCTGGCTACCATCTTGGGATGAGGTAGGGGAGACTACCATTATGAAAATCAAAATACAAATTAATATCTCAAAGTATCATATATACACAAGTAGTATGTTCTTCATACTCCTTAAGCAAAGTATGATTTGAGGTTAGTTTGGATTGAGTTCTATTTCATGTTTAAAATAAAAGTTCTGTTTTATTTTAGTTCTAAGTTCTTATTTTAAAGAAGAGATCCATTTATTTTTCAGGCAAACTGTGCCCCTGGGAGAAAACTTATGCGCCAACCGCGTGCTCTGACCTGGGTCCCAACACCACCTGGACAGAAGTCTGCCCAATTGCTGGCACAGTTGTTCCGGGAAGCAAATGCATTTCCTGAAGACGCATGGGTAATGCTGACTGTGTAGGGTAGAGACAGTCCCCATGGAAGGTTACCAAAGAAAGGCAAATGTTCCAAGCCCCACCCTTCACATCCACACCCCGTCACCCTCACGCTCTTTCTCGTGTTTGGGAAATATTCTGTTTCTCCTTCCTCCTCTTTTCAGACACGGCTGTTTACTTTACAGCTGGAGGTCACCGTCCAGGGAAAACCCAACAACGTGGTGATTTTCTTCTGTGACGCAGGACCAATGCCACAAACTAGGACTTTACTCTGAGATGGAAATAAATCTTGGGGCCTCCGTGCAGAGGAGGGTGGCCTGACTGCTGGTGAGATAACTCTATGCTTTAAGGAAAATCAGGGTTGATAAGCTGAGGATAGAAAAGAGGAGGAAGTGGGTGAGTTTTCCCAGGGAAAACTCCGATTCCCGGATTGTCAAAGCGGGCCGTAAAGGACCATAGTGTGCTTCGGAGGAAAACACAAATGCACAGAGAAAGGTCTGGAAGGGAACACCAACTGAAGAGGAAGGCTACTTCTGTAGGGGGACTGGGGTTGGGGCCTTGGAGAGGTTGGTAAATGTAGTTGGGAAGAAGTTAGGCTTACCCGTAACATATTACATTTTATGATGAATTTATATTCACGCAGTACTCGTGTAATTAAAATTAACATTTAAAAGTTTATCTACAGGGCGGACGCAGTGGCTCACGCCTATAATCCTAGCACTCTGGGAGGTCAAGGCAGGAGGATCGCTTGAGCTCAGGAGTTTGAGACCAGCCTGAGCAAGAGCAAGACCCCTGTCTTTACTAAAAATAGAAAAATTAGCCAGCATTCTGGTGTGAGCCTGTAGTCCCAGATACTTGGGAGGCTGAGGCAGGAGGATTGCTTAAGCCCAGGAGTTTGAGGTTGTTGTGAGCTAAGCTGGCACTATGGCACTCTACACAGGGCAACTGAGTGAGACCCTGTCTAAAAAAAAAAAAAGTTTATCTAGGCTGGGTGCAGTGGCTCACTCCTGTAATCCTAGCACTTTGAGAGGCCGAGGTGAGAGCATTGCTTGAGCCCAGGAGTTGGAGACCAGCCTGGGCAATAGCAAGACCCCCGTCTCTACCAAAAATTTTAAAAACTTAGCCAGATGTGGTGATGCATGCCTATAGTCCCAGCTACTCAGGAGACTGAGGCAGGAGGATCGCTTGGGCCCAGGAGTTTGAGGTTGCAGTGAGCTGTGATGATGCCACTACACGCTAGCTCCGGCAACAGCGCGAGACCCTCAGAAAAAAAATTTTACGTAAAAAAGCAAATACACAAGATTTAGAGTTGTAAATTCTGGGTATGCGATTTGTCTTTTCCACTTGGAGATGTTCAGCCATGATTTATTGAGCAACTGTTATATGCCAAGGAATGTACCAGGCACCAACAGTACAGAGATGAATAAAAAGAGCCACTGTCCTAAGATTTAAGATCATAACTTATCTAAGTCTCGATTTACTTGTCTCTACAATGGGTATGATAATTTCTACTACACAGGATCGTCAAGAACACTAGGTGAAAGTGTAGAGATATGCTTCTGTTAACTATAAAACACTATAAAACTGCTTCTTATATATTTATTACAAGCCCTATTCCAAAGAAGGTTTAAAGCAGTAACTTATTAGCCTCTTTTTCTTTTTTAAAATTTAATAATGCTTTGAAACAATCACAGATTTACAAAAAGCTGGGAAGATGGTGTGCTGGTAAGTGTGTAACAATTGGCTGTCCAGAGTAAGAAAGGCCTGAGTCATAGCATTTGCCAATTCCCCTCCTGTAAATATTCCCGCCGCAGGCAGTTTCAAGCTGCCAACAGGATGTCGCTCCATGCAGAGTTGAGAAGATACAAGCACAACTGCTTTAGTCTACCACTGACAAAAAGAACTTTTTCACCTGAACCATTTGGGAATAAGTTGCCAATCTGATCCATCACCCCTAAATACTATGGTATGTATTTCCCACAAACAGACATTCCACAATTCTATACAATCACAACAAAACCAGAAAAATCCAGAAACTCTTAATAACATTAAAACCCTCTAATCCAGAGACACCATGCAAGTTTCACCACGTATCCCAACGATGTCCTTTATAGCAAAAAGATCCAGTTCAGAATCACATGTTGCATTTAGTTGTAAAGTCTCTTTAGACTCCTTAAATCTGGAGCAGTTCCTCAGTTTTCCTTGACTTTCATGACCTTGACATTTTTGAAGTTTACATGCCCATTATTTTATAGAATGTCCCTTCGTTTGGGTTTGACTGATGTTTCCTCCTGATTCTGTGTAGGTTTTGCGTTATTGGCAGGAATACCACAGAAGCAATGCTGGCTTCTTCTCACTGCGTCCTCTCAGATGGAGCAATTTTTAGATCCGGTTCAGTTTGATTACGGTGGTGTCTGCCTGGCTTTTCCACTATGTTCTTTTTCCTTTTGTAATTATTAAGTATTGTGTTGGGAGGTACTTTTAAACTATGTAAATATCCTGTTCCTCGTGACATTTTTAAATTTATTTCTTATTGATTTATATCTATATAGACTCACAATTTCCTATTTTATTCCATGAGTTTGAATCCATTATTATCATTACTTATTTTGACACCAAATTGTCCCTGATTTGGACAGAAGGACGTAATTCTTTGACTGTCTCCTTGCTTTCTAGCATGTTTCAGATTCCTCATGTATTGTCTCCACTCTAGCCTTGGAATCAGCCATTTTCCCCAGATGTCCTGGTTCCCTGGACTTCTTCATACCTAGGTGGAGAATGGCATTTAGAAACCAAGATCTGTGCTCATTGCTATGGGGATGTCACTGCTCCCGGACCCCAGTGGACAGAGACAAGGAATGTACACACACACGTGCACGCACATGTATGTACACATTTCAACCTATATTCATTTCCATGTCTACCCACCTATATATATTGAAAGGCATGAGTTCGCACCCAGACCTCCAATTCCAATTCAGAACCAGAGTTTCTTTGAGATCTCTCCCTTTCCATACTCATATCTTCCTTCTCCAATAATGAAAAATTAGGACCATTTTCTTTATTGAGACAAAATTCACATACCATAAAATTCACTTGTGTAAAGTGTGCAATGAAGTGGTTTGTAGCATATTTGCAAGATTATACAACCATCATCACTATCTAATTCAGAATATTTCCATCACCCCAAAAATATCCCAGACCCATTAGCAATAACTCCCCAAATCTCTCCTCCCCAATGCACTAATCCCCCAACAACCACTAATCTGCTTCCTGACTCTAGGTATTTGCCTATTCTGGACATTATAAACGGGATCGTGCAACATGTGGCCTTTTGTGTCTGCCTTCTTTTATTTGGTATAATGTTTTTAAGGCTTATCCCTGTTACAGCATGTGCTAGTAGTTCGTTCGTTTTCATAGCCGAATATTACACCATTGTCTGGACAGATGACATTTTGTTTATGCATTCATCAGTTGATAGACATTTGGATTGTTTTCACTGTTTGGCTACTATGACTAATGCTGCTATGCGCATCCATGTACAAGTGTTTACATGGATATATGATTGCAGTTCTCTTGAGTGCAGACCTAGAAGTGGAATTGCTGAGTCATATGGTAATTCTATGTTTAACTTTTTGAGGAACTGCCAAAATGTTTTCCAAACCAGTTGCATGATTTTACTTTCCCACTGCCATGATACAAGGGCTCCAATTTCTCCACATTTTTCCCAACACCTGTTATTGTCTGCCTCTTTGATTATAGTTATTCTAGTGGGTGTGAAGTGATATCTCACTGTGGTTTTGGTTTCCGTTTCCGTAGTGACTGCTCATATTGAGAATCTTTTCATGTGTTTATTGGTCACTTATATATCTTCTTTGGAGAAATGTCTGTTCAAATTCTTTACCCACTTTTAAATTGGATTGTTTGTCCTTTGCTATTAAATTGTAAGAGTTTATTATGTATTTTGGATACTAGACTTACCAGATACAGAATTTGACAATATTTCCTTCCATTGTATCGGTTGTGTTTTCGCTTCTCTGATAGTGTCTTTGAAGCACAAAAGTTTTTAATTTTGATGAAGTCATTTAACCTATTTTTTCTTCAGTTGGTTGTGTTTTATAGGTCACATCTAAGAAACCATTGCCTAATCCACGGTCATAAAGATTTACACCTATGTTTTGTCCTAAGAATGTTATAGCTTTAGCTCCTGCATTTAGGACTTTGATTCTTTTAGAGTTATGTTTGGTAAATAATGTCGAACTGACGTCATTCTTTTGCACATGGATATCCAATTATTCCAGCATCGTTTGTGGAAAGGCTAATTTTTCTCTATTGAATCGTTATATCAGCATTGTCGAAAATCAATTGACCATAAATGTATAGTTTATTTCTGGACTTACTATTCTGTTCAGTTGATCTATATGTCTATTTTTATACCAGTGCCACATAATCTTGGTTACTGTGGGTTTGTAGTGCATTTTAGAAAGTGGGAAGTGTAAGCCCTCCTACTTCACTCTTCTTTTCCAAAATTATTTTGGCTATTCTAGGTCCCTTAAATTTTCTGTATGAATTTCAAGACCGGCTTGTCAATTGTTGGAAAAAAAAAAAAAAAAAGGCAGCTAGGTTTTTTGATAGGGATTGCATTGAATTGGTAAAGTTAATTTGAGGAGTATTGACATTTAAGTCTTTTAATCTATAAACACAGGATTGATTTCCATTTATTTAGGTTTCCTTCAATTTCCTGCAACAATGTTTTACAGTTTTCAGAGTATATATTTTGCACTTCTTCTGTTAAATTTATTCCTAAGTATTTCATTCTTACGGGGCTATTTCAAATTCAATCGTTTTTAATTTCATTTGGGGGCTCTTAATTTCTAGTGTATAAAAATAGAATTGATTTTTGTATATTGATCTTGTATCCTGAATCTTGCTGCTCATTCATTAGCTCTAATTGTATATCTATGGGAGTGTCTGGGGCTGTTTTCCTCAGGATATTCTGTATAAAAGATCATGTCATTTGTGATTAGAAACAGTTTTACATGTCTTCCTTCCTCTCTTTTTTTTCCCCTAATTGCCCTGTCTAGAACCTCCAGAATAACGTGGAATATAAATGGCAATAATGGACATCCTTGTCTGGCTCCTCTTCTCAGGAGGAAAGTTTCAGCCTTTCACTATTACGTATGATCTTAGCTCTGGGTCTTTTTGTAGATGCCCTTTATCAAGTTTCCCTTCTATTCCTAGTTTCTTGAGTATGTTTGTCTTGAAAGTGTGTTAGGGAAATGCGAACGGCGGCGGAGTCGGTAGCTGTGTAGGTAACGGCGTCCGGCGTTCGGCGTTCGGCCGCGCCTCACCGCGACAGTTGAGCCGCCCGCGGGCTGACAGGAAGGCCTGCCTGGATTTCCGCCTGGTCGGCGGGCGGGAAAATGGCGGACGGCAGTGGCTTGTGGGAAGGGGTTGGGCTGCGCTTTCCTGCTCCGCCCTCTCCAGGGCCGGGGCGGCGGGGCACCGAGAGGGGCATGGTGGCTTGCCCTCCCGAGGGCCCCAGGCTGAAAGCGAGCGGCCTGGCAGCCCGGGTGCCCGCCGCGCACGCCGACCTTGGCTACAGCCCTTGAGGTCTAGCTGTTGTTTCTCCCTGATGGCCATCTGGTGCTTGTGGCCGGGAGGGCGAGGCGTCCTCCTCCAGACGGTCTCCAGCTGTGCAGGGAAGCCGGGGCCGCAGAAGTGCGAAGAAAAGGAAAGAGAAACGAGAGGGAGAACGAGGTGGTGTGCTGTGTGCGTTTGGCAGAGGGAATCAGGCTCTACCTGCCTCAAGGGGCATCTAGGCGGGAAGAACCTTCCCTGCCCGAGCACGCTCCTTAGGGTTTTCCTCGTCTGCAAGATTTGTCCTTTTTCCGGAACGAAGAAAAGGAATCTCTAGTTTTACTGCCCCGCAAGATTTTGAGTGCTGCAATGCACTGGACTTCTATAGACGTATAATGGACCTTCTGTGGATGATTAAAGCATTCGTCATTCTTTGGTCACCCATTCGAAAAAAAAAAAAAAAAGAAAGTGTGTTAGATTTTGCCAAATGCTTTTTCTGCAACTGTTGAGATGATCATATAATTTTGATACTTTTCTACTTAAATGGAGCATCACATTAGTTGATATTTTTATGTTGAACCAAGCTTGCATTCCTGGCATGAATCCCACCTGGTTGTAGTGTATAATCTTTTTTATTTACTGCTGGATTTGGCTTGCTAGTTTTTTGTTGAGGATTTTTGCATCTATATTCATAAGGAATATTGGTCTATTGTTTTGTTATGTTTTGTTTTTCTTGAGATGTCTTTGTCCGCTTTTGATATTAAGGTAATGCTAGCCTTGTTAGGTCCGATTTCCCTCGGCCCCGAGAACAGAGAGGCGGAGTCACTGAGGCTGCAAATGGCAAAGGAGTTTATTGGCTAGCTCGAGCTAGGGTCCAAGTCCCAGAGTACCAACGCAGTGGCTTCTCCTGTGAGCCGGGACAGGGACCCCGTCTGGGGGCAAAAGTGAAGTTTTTATATTGTTTTTCCCCATGACATGTAGGTTACACACATCACGCTGGGCACACCATCCCCCCGGCCCCATAGTCCATTGATTCCTTTGAAAGTGGCTGATTGTTTTGACTCCTGATTGGTTGGCTCCAAGCCTCGGCGGGATTTTTGATTTTTCGCGCCGGTGTCAGTTGTGGTCAGCGTCATTTTGGGGAAACTGAGACTTAGGACTACTCCAGGAAGTCCAGCCTGTCATGGAGTCACTCCTACTGAGTCACTCGTGCTCTTACTGTTAGGTCTGATAAGTTTAGCCAGTCCTGGAGTTACTCCTGCTGAGTCACTCCTGCTCTTACTGTTAGGTCTGATAAGTTTAGCCAGTCCTGGAGTTATTCCTTATATTTAACAAATAACTAAAAGCAAGCATGATTACAGAAGCAAATGGCATCAGTTAGAATCAAAGAGAGCACATTTTCCTCTAATTTCAAACAATTTGTCCCATACAAAACAAAGTACATTCTCCTACTATCAATTCCTGTTTTTCAGCCTCAAAACATGAGTTGGGAAGTATTCCCTCCCCTTCTGTTTTTTGGAAAACTTTGTGAAGAAGCGATGTTGATTCTTCTTCGAACATTTGATAGAATTCGTCGGTGAAGCCATCTGGTCCTGGGCTTTTCTTTTTCTTTGTGAGAAGTTTTTTATTGTTAGTTCAATCTCCTTACTCATTATAGGTCTAGTCAGATTTTTTATTGCTTCCTGAGTCACTTTGATAATATGTGTCTTTCTAGGGGTTGCCCATTTTGTCTAGGTTATCTAATTTGTTGGTATACAATTGTTCATAGTATTCCCCTATAATGCTTTTTATTTCTATAAGGTCAATAGTAATGTCCCCTCTTTCATTCATTATTTTAATAATTTAGGTCTTCTCTCCTTTTTTTGGTCAGTGTAGCTAAAGGTTTGTCCATTTGTCCATTTGATCTTTTCAAAGAAGCATATTTTGGTTTCATTGATTTTTCTCTATCGTTTTTCTCTATTTCATTTATTTCTAATCTTTATTATTTCTTTCCTTCTACTTTCTTTGGATTTAGTTTCTCCTCTTCCTCCTTCTCTTCCTCCTTCTTCCTCTTGTTTCTTGAAGTGCAAGTTTAGACTATTGATTCGAGATTTTTATTATTTAGTATAGACATTTATACCTATAAATTTCCCTCTAATCACTGCTTTAGCTGCATACCATTAGTTTTACTATGTTGCGGTTTTGTTTTCATTCATCTCAAGGTATTTTCTCATTTCTTCTGTGATTTTTTTTGTTTTTTTGGCTCATTGGTTATTTAGGAATGTGCCGTTTAATTATTGCACGTTTGTAAATTTTCCAGATTTCCTCCTATTACTGATTTTTAATTTTATTCTATTATGGTCAGAGAACATAACTTATATGATTTTTATCTTTTTAAATTTATTGTGACTTGTTTTATGGCCTAACATATTGTCTATTCTGAAAAACATTTTATGTGCCCTTGAGAAGAATTTATATTACGCTGTCGTTAGGTGGAGGCTTCTACAGATGTCTGTTTGGTCTAATTGTTCTTTAGTGTTACTCAAATCTTCTATTTGCTTGCTGACCTGTCTAGTTATTCTATTTGTTGTTGAAAGTGGGGTTTTGAACTCTTCAATGATTATTTTTGAATTTTCTATTTCTACCTTCAGTTCTGACAGTTGTTGGTTCATGTATTTGGGGGCTATGTTGTTGTTGCATGTATGTTAATAATTGATATATCTTCTTGATGAATTGATTCTTTTTTTTTTTTTTTTTTTTTTTTTTTTTTTTTTTTTTTTTTTTTTTTTTTTTTTTTTTTTTTTTTTTTTTTTTTTTTTTTTTTTTTTTTTTTTTTTTTTTTTTTTTTTTTTTTTTTTTTTTTTTTTTTTTTTTTTTTTTTTTTTTTTTTTTTTTTTTTTTTTTT
>RJWJ010025718.1:0-23610 GCA_004363605.1 Indri indri | reverse complement strand
ATGTGAAATATAAAACGTCAGGGTCAAATAACTTAGTCAAAGTCACATAACTAGTAAGGTAGAGCTGAGACTCTAATCCAGGCCATCAGACCCCAAAGTCTATGGCTTACCCTCAATTTAAACTGGTTAATCAACTTTCAGTTCTAACCAATTTCCAGTATGTCTCCCCAAGTGGGAAGTAGAGACAAAGATTTGAGGCAAAGTAATCTATTTGAGTGGAGACCCCAGGAAACATGAGAAGGGGAGTGGGAAAGGGAGGCAGGGAAGGAAAGGAAGCCCGTCTCATCACGCACGTTATCGCTAAGGAACAGTGGAGTTCAACAGTGCTTGGAGAACTCCCGGTAACGGCATATAAAATGCACCCCACAGGCAAGGCAGCTGAGGCATTTATACACCGATTCCTAGGACATAATGGTTGAGGGCTGCTCTCAAGGGATGTGAATTCCCTGGCACTTCACGCCGGCCACACAAGTGGACAGAGTGGACT
This sequence comes from Indri indri, assembly GCA_004363605.1. Taxonomy (NCBI): domain Eukaryota; kingdom Metazoa; phylum Chordata; class Mammalia; order Primates; family Indriidae; genus Indri; species Indri indri. The sequence goes on along the minus strand of RJWJ010025718.1, from coordinate 23,123 downwards.
CTGGTGGCTGGAAAGAGCCCTTAGACAAAGAGCTCTAGGACTGGAGGTGGAACCCAGCGCGTCGGCACAGAAACACAGGGCCCAGCGGTTGGGCACAGGGCATCGGCGGCTGCCCAAAGTCTACCTCCACTTTCCTCCTCTTTTTCAAACAACACGATCGAGGTACAAATTATAGACCATAACATTTACCAATTTTTTTTTTAACAATTTTTAGCAAATTTACTGAGTTGCATGACCATCCAACATAATCTACTTTTTAGAACATTTTCATCACCCGGATAAGATCCCGCATACACATTTACAGTTAATCCCTGTCCCTACTCCTACTCCCAGCCCCAGGCCACCACTAATCTACTTTCTGTCTCCATGGATTTGCCTTTTCTGGACATTTTATATAAATGGAATCATACAGTATGTGGTCTTCTGTGTAAATGAGAAAGTCCCTCTCTCCAAATGGCTCAGGTTGCAGAGATGAAGTAAAAGAAAGATGAGCAAGTGCCCAGCAAGTAATTTCTCTCTGTGGGAGGTGGGGACATTCTAGATGAAGCAATGACTGTGTTACCACGGGCAATTAAGAGACACCCCATGTGTTGCCTGGAACCTCGTCTTCCCCAGGATGCATTTGCTCATACAAGATTTTGAGTGGATATATTTTAAAGGTACCCTTTCAACACAAAGGACTAGTAGGCAATAAGCTGTTGGTTAAGGAGCCTTCAAGCCCAGTAAACCATTAACCCCAGCATCAAAACGAATGGGACTGACTCAGGAACCCCTGTGTTGTTCAGCACATCAAACAGCTTCTGATGGTCTCAGGAGCTGAAGAGGGTCAGTCTTTGGGAGTGACTGATGTACAGAGGGATTTGTTTCCAATCTGGCTTGCCAACCCCTTTATAGTTTCCCTCCTGACCTTGTAGGAGTTAGTAAAATGGGAGAAAACTTGATGGAAGGCAACAAGGTCAGAACACCTGGCCAACTGGTCAACCACAGCGTGCAGCCAGTAGAGCTGCCATCCAGGGTCCTGAAGCCTCCTGCCACACGCACTTGTGTCTGTTGGGTTAACTGGTCACAGTTTCCCACAAAGGGGGGCATAATTCGCTCATGACTAACTGTGGAAACAACCACTGGTAAATGCAAATGGGACATGGGATGTGGGATGTGGTCCATACCGACTTGCCCAAGGCTGACTTCGACCTTGCTGTTGAAGGTCAATTTCTTCAAGCTGCTCCTGCTCCTTGATCCTGGACCAACCCACAGAGCAGGATTTAGACTACTGTCCCTATTGGGATCCCTGTTATGTGCTATTTAGAAACACCCCCTTTGTGCATTTGCATTATGAACAAACTGAGGAATGAGCACAGGGACAAATAACTGGCCGCAGTATCAGCTGTGTGGCTGGTAACACTGGGATGGAAGGTGTGGCTCGGACCTACGAGCACAGTACAGCTCCCCGGTATCTGCTCCTGAGCCGGGATCCCGGGGTCGGTTAAACAGGAGCAGAGGGAGGCAGACGTGAGGGAGCCGTCCTGGGCCCCAGGAGTGGAGTCAGAGAGAGGTGGATGTCCCCTTCTGTCTCCACGGGGCCAGCCCCAAGCCCTGACCCAGGCATGCTGACGCCGTATCTGCCAGCCTCATCCAGGGGCAAGCCCAGCGCCCCAGAAGAAAGCCCAACGGGCTGAGATACTCCACCCTGAGATCCCTTCTTCCCAATCTTGCCAATCAGATAAGTTATCTCTCCACTCTTGGAGAGGAGAGAGGGACCAGGTGCAGAGAAGAACAGAATTATTCTTTCCAGTAATTCCAGGAGGTGCAGATAGTCGTGATGGAAATTTCTATGCTTTGGACTAATTAGAAAAGTTTTGCCCTGCAGTCTTGGCCAACACAACTTTCTCCTTTCTCTCTCTCTAGACACACCCACTCCCCCGGCAGTACACACGTGCACACACATACACACCCAGAAGTTGAAGGATTTGGATTCTGGTCCTGCAAGGGAGGGTTTCAGCCCCACTTTCCCATGATTCCAGAATCTACAGGTGCCTCGTTTTAGTGAGAAAGGTTCCATCAGCTGCAGAGTGTGCTCTTTGCAGATGCCCTCTCCATCTCTGCTGGTGCTTCCAGCGTGTGTCTTAGGACGTGTCAGCTCATGCCCACGGGGGCCTGGCCGGTGGCAAAGCCAATGAAAGGGCCGGCTATAGGAGAGGAGGGTGGTGGGGACTGCGGTGAACTGGAAAGCAGGCGGCCCAGCTCCAGCTCACCGCTGTCCTGGGGGACACCGACAGACTCATTGCCGCCCCATGTCCCCTTGTCTCAAGAGAAGGAAAACATCGGTGCTATTTTTGTGTGCAAAATCCTTAGATTTTTAAAAGCTGGCTCAGTACTTAAAAACATTGCTTGGGCCAAATAAAATGCAACTGCCAACTCCACTTAGCCCAAGGTGCTTGTGATTCTGGTGTCGCGTGGCCACGTGGGAAGTGACCTCTTCCCTCTCACATCTGGGGCCGTCTACAGAAGGAAAGGCAGGTACTCGCCGTGAGGGCAGTGGTTAGGGTTAGCAGCCCCCGAGGCTCTTCCCCATTGCCTGTAGCGGTGTCTCAAATTCCACCGTTAGACGCGGATTCTCGTGGGTCCTCAGGGATTGTCCCTGTCCAGAGATCCTCAGAACACTGCAAGTGTTCCCGGGTGGTGTCCCACACAGGAAACTGTGCCATCACCTCTGGGGGCTGTCACTGCTCTCATCCAGTGCCCACCTTGGAAAAAGTCACAGCATGTTAACACATCCCCCCGTCTTCCACCCACAGGCACTTTAAAGCACTGAAGAGTGATGGATTTTAACTCAGTTTCTTGGGAGATGGAGGCTGCACATCAAAACTTCCTCCTAATCCCCTCTTAATAGTCCCCGTATTTTCCCTTCTTAGGGCAAATGCTCCCTCTGGCCACCGCCTTCCTAGAAATGGGGAAAGAAAGAAAATCTCCCCAGTAGCTTCTCCAGCCAAATTGGCCCTGTCACCACCATACACCTTCAGGAAAACAGACACCTGCTAATCGTCATACTGACAGCCAAGCCACAGAGCACTTAATGAGACAGGCAGCATTGCTAGCACTTTTCAGGCATGCAGCTATACATGCATTATTATTATTTCCAGCATACAGATGAGAAAACTGAGGCACAGAGAGGTTAAGTAACTAGATCAGATCACACAGCCAGTAAGCAGAGGAGTGGGCATCAGAAGTCAGGCAATCTGACTCCAGAGTTTGGGCTCTTGAGAAGGGGTCAGTGAACTTTTTCTGTAAAGGGCAGGGTAGTACATATTTGTGGGCCAAACCTTCTCTGCTGCAACTACTCACCTCTGCCACCGTGACATGAAAGTAGCCATAGAAAATATGTAAATGAATCGCTGTGCTCCAACGAAACTTATTCGCAAAAATAGGTAACAGGCTACAGTTTGCCAAGCCCTGCTCTTGAGACAGCGCGATGCTGGGTAGAAAAAATCTTAGAATGGCCAAGCAGTGATCACCAATTCTTCCTTCTACCACCCACCTTCCTGCAGCACCAGTATTACTAGCAGCAGCATTTGTAGAATATTGGCTTGGGACAGGGAGTCGTGGTAATCACATGTCGGAGTCCCATGATTTATCTCACCGCCCAGTTAGCAGGTGTGATGGCTGATTTTTTTATATGTCAACTTGAAGGATGTTTCTGGATGAGATTAGCATTTAAACTGACTATAGCTGATTGCCTGCCGCAATGGGGGTGGGCCTCGTCTAATCAGTGGAAGGCCTGAACAGAACAAAATATGGGCCTTCCCAAGCAAGAACGAATTTTTCTGCAGACTGCCTTCAAGGTCACCTGCCCCATCCTCTCCTTAGTCCCCGCCTGACAGCCCATACCTCGGATTTGGACTCCTCAGCCCCCACAGTCATGGGAACCAATACTTCAGTATAAATCTCTTTCCATATATATACACACACATCCTATTGTGTTTCTCTCGAGAACCTTAAAACAGCAGATGAGATCTTAGTGAGATGGCTGAGAATATGAACGTGTTGCAAGTGGGGAAAAGAGCTAAAAGTGCCCAGAACAGGGAGCTTAGCACCAGCAGAGAGGGTGGGATGGCCCCAACCACCCTCTCCCTGGTTTCAGTAAGGTCTGGCTCAGGTCACTGCAGCCATCTCTCAATGGAGCCGCCTGTCAGCCGAGGCCACCACTGGGTTCATGGAAGCCCAGGACAGTGCTTGCTGTCCGGTAGGCACTGCCTGGGTTCCTGGTTTGGTCTAAAACAGTGCGGACAACAGGGCAGCGTAAACACTTCCTGTTGCCATAGTCTCTCCCCAAGCCCCCATTGTAAAGTAGGGTTTCTCAACACAGTTTGCCCATAATTGCAGCATTCCATCATTCCATGCTTACAGTCACGGTACTCAAAGATGGAGAAAGAGAGAAGGGAGATAGGAGAGGGAGTAAGGGGGCAAAAGAGAGAAAGAGACAGACAGACAGACAGACAGACAGACACAGGGAGCATTAACAACCCAGTCATGCTTCTATAGCAAAGCCTTCTGGATACCTCTAGGGTTTCTTAACTCCAGCACTACTGACATTTGGGGCTGGGTGCTCTGTTCTCACGGGGCTGCCCTCTGCCCTACAGAATGTTTAAAAGACCCCTGGTCTCTATCCATGAGATGCACCACCTCCTCCAATGGTAACAACCAAAAATGTCTCTAGACATCTTATAAATGTCCCATGTGGGCAAAAATCACCATTTGGTGAGAACCACTGAGTTCAAGGGATGCGATGTCTTCATGTCTATTGAGCTCAAATTGTGTATAACCAGGGGAATGACGGGCCCATGGCAGAGGACACTTAAAGTCCATTTTCCTGGAGCACTAATTGTCCTTGACAGTAATTTAAAGCATGATTTTTGTATTAAAACAAATGTGGATATATTACAGAGTAGAATCCCGAGTCTAAGGCTTAGAAGAAATTTTATGTCTGAGGTGGGGTGATTTTGGCTATCCTCCCAGAACCCTTGGCAGGCACACATTTACATTTCTCTGCCTTGGAGGAAACTACTAATAGCTACTATTTATTGAGTGCTTATGATGGCAGGAGCTTCAGGGATTGTTTCCTATGTGATCCTCACAGACTGTGTCTATCATTAGTCCCATTGTGCAGATGAGGAGACTGAGGCCCAGGGAGGTCATGAAACCTGTTCAAGGACCGACAGTGGCTAAACAATGAAGCTGGCATTGGTGCCAAAGTCGGTTTCACTAAGCATCTTCTCAAAGAGCTGCTGGGAAAATCTATGAACAGGTGGGCACCAAAGCCACCATCCTGGCACTGGTCAGTGGGATAGCTTTAGATAAAGAAAGGCTCTGGTGAAACTGGAGAACTCTTAACCTTGTCTGGGCTGGAGAGGTAAGACTACGGGTGAAGTTGAGAAGCTAAACGCTGGAAAGGAAGGGATTCCCAAGGTGGGACCCCCCCGCAAATGGGAAATAGTTAATCAATTTGGTAGCATCGACTTAAGCCTCCAAAATCTTTCCTGAGACCCCTCTACGTCTCCCCCTTCAATCCCTCGGAATCTTCTCTCCTCAGCCTTTGACTTACGGATTCTTTCTGTTTCAGCAGTGCCCATGACAGCAGAGTGCCTAACTTTAGTCACTGTGGGACAACCTACACGGACTGTCACCTCCATGGAGCACTCCTACTCTGACTTGTTCACTTCTGTCATTGCTTTAGTGGACTCAGCCTTTTTAAAAACGTATTTATTTGAAAAGGAAACTTTTACGTCAGTGTCTGAAATGAAAAGGTTGTTTTTCCTTGCCCTGACTAGATCATTAGAAAAATAAAGGCAACAGAAACAAACAAGGCTATTTCAAGTAGTTAGTTAGCCAGACGGCTGTCTCTGTTTAAAGGGGAGACTTGTAAACTTCGGGGAAGTGTTAGAGTCATTAGCACCTAGCTGAGATGTTTGCCTGCCTTGGTGCAGTCGGAGTAACTTAAAAAGATTTGAAAAGGGAATCACGTTCTCTAGGTATAATTCACTGCTGTTAGCGTTCAGGTTAGACCTGAAGCCATCTGGCTTTTACGGTATGTGTTTCATACCTGAGGAATCACAGGTAAAGGGGCTGTTTGTTACAGCCTGACAGTCACATGTTGAGGTCCTAACTCTCAGCAGGGCCTTTAAAGCAGTAATTAAGTTAAAATGAGGCCATCGGGGTGGCCCTCATTCAATCTGACCGGTGTCCTCATAAGAAGAGGAAATTTAGACATAGACACATACACAGAGGGAAGACCATATGAAGACACAGAGAGAAGACAGTCACCTAGAAGCCAAGGACAGAGACCTTAGAAGAAACCAACCTTGCTCGCACCCTGGTCTTGGACTTCTAGCCTCCAGAACTCTGAGAAAGTACATTTCCCTTGTTTAAGATACTCAGTCTGTGGCACTTTGCTATGGCAGCCCCAGCAAACTAATACAGGGGTTACCTGGGCCTGCTCTGGGTTCCAACTGTCTGGGTTCAGATCCTGCCTCTGCCACTTACTCCTGTGAGACTCAGAGCAACCTACCCTACCTCTCTAAGCCAGACTTTCTTATCTCCCCGAGATGAGGTGACAATACAGCCTGTGTTGTGTACAAAAGTTGATTACATGAATTGGGTCATTCTTGTCACACCCAACTAACGCAGAGTCGAGAGGCTGGGGGAAAACACTCAGGGCACAAATAATTGCTCTAAGGACGTAATTCTCTGCAAGCCTGGCAGCTAACACTGCCTGCTATAACCCCAAACCGGTTTTATCTAGTAGCTACTGAAACACCCTGCTGTGTGGACAGAACTCCATCAGAGCTTGCCAGGTCCCCAAAACCTTACTAGTGCCAATGAACCCTCCTGCAGAGCAACACGGAACATCTCTCCTTATAAAACCTCCAACCTCCTCATCATTCTTCAGACGTACCGAAGACCACCTGATCTGCGTGTATGCCCCCACATTGCAATTCCTTCTTCCCAAATAAAACATTTTATTTTCAGAGATTCGCCTCTATATTTTATTTGACTTTGCAATATAGAATTGTCAAGAGTATAAAACAATACACCCAAGGTGATTAGCAAAGTAACAACAACACTAAACACACACACAAATTACTATTATCACAATAGCGGACATACTTCCTGGTCCCTGGTGGATTTGAAGATGCTTGTTATCTTCATCTACAACAAGATAATCCAGAGGGAAGGAGTGTGGCGCTAGGAACTAAGACTCTATCTTCAGCACTAACCCACTAGGGGGGGCGGGTAGGAAACAAAAGAATCACTGCTCTTACCTCTTCCCCAAAGTTACCCAGATGTTTTAAAACCACCCAGGTCCTGTGTCTCCTGCCCTCTTTTCCCCACGTAATTCCTCCCTCTCGGGGACCAGTCTGTTCCACTGCCGCCCTGGCAAGCTTTTCAGCATCTTTCAGGCCCTCCAAACACTTCAATCTCTCAGACTCCCTAAGCACCTGCCCCGAGTCCCACTGCTGTAAATTGCAAAGTCGGGCTTGGAACCCGGGCTTGTGAGCGTCATGACACATCCCACGAGTGACACAGCGGTTCAAAGAGAACTTTCATTTGCCAATAATCATAATTGCTCATCCATTCAGTAGAATTTATAATCATTAATTATAGTGAGTAATGATAATGATCAAGTATAACGTAAGGTTCTTACTCACTGCTGTAAGGGTGGTCATGGCTTCCGCTAACTGAGCACATGCTGTGTCACTGCATGTCACAAGATCCTCCGACAGATTCCTCTCCAAGAGCGTCCCACGTTGCTTATTTTATCACTCCCAACTGATATACAAGGACACTGTAGGGGCCCCGTGTCAACACCAGCACGTGCACTGTTCAATAGACTCTGCGAGAGATCAGAGGGTGGGAAGTGAAAAGACAGAGATAACGTCAGAGAGTTGGCAAAAGAGGGAGGTGCTTTGCTTGCTTCCACTTAAGTCCCCTACACTACAACGGGGCTGTGGCCTCCAGATTTCTGTGCCCCGGAGGTAGGACAGTTCGTAAGGATCACGTGGTCTTCTCTGGATCTGACGCAGCTGGGTTCATTTGCTGCAACTGCTCTAACAAAGTCCCACAGCCTGGGAAGCTTACACAACACAGACTCATCGTCTCACATTCTGGAGGACAGATGTCCAAAATCAAGGTGTTAGCAGGGTTGGTCCCTTCTGAGGGCTGTGAGAGAAGGATCTGTTCCAGGCCTCTCTCCTTAGCATGCAGATAGCTGTCTTAGTCTGCTTGAGCTGCTATAACAAAATACCACAGACTTGAGTGTCTCATAAACAACAGACACACATTTCTCACAGTTCTGGAGGCTGGTAAGTCTAAGATCAAGGTGCCAACAGATTTGGTGTCTGGTGAGGGCTCACTTCCTGGCTTGCTGACAGCCACCTTCTTGCTATGTCTTCACATGGCCTTTCCTCGGTGGGTGCTCATGCGGGGAGAGAGACATAACTCTCCCTCTTCCTCTAATAAGGGCACTAATCTCAGCATGAGGGTCTCACCCTTATGACCTCATTGAAAACCAACCATCTCCCAAGGGCCCTACCTCCAAATACCATCATATTGGGGTCTAGGGCTCTAACATACGAATATAGGTCGGGGGAGGAACACAGTCAGCTCATAACAGTGGTCATCTTCTCCCTGTGTCTTTTAACATTGTCTTCCCTCTGTGCATGTCTGTCTCTGTGTCCAAATTTTCCCTCTTTTTATAAGGACACCGGTCATACCGGATTAGGACCCACCCTAATGACCTTGCTTCAACTTGATTACCTCTGTAAAGATCTTGTCTTCAAAAAGGGTTCTGTTCTCAGGGACCAGAGGTTAGAAATTCAATATATGAATTTGGGGACAACGCAATTCAACCCATAGCACCAGCCACATGGTTGCGCATTTTAGGTTTAATGATTTCTACCGACAGTCCACCCACACCTGCATCCAACAGCCTTCTCCAACAGCAAAATGTTCCGCAGTCTAACCCAAATCTTCTCCTGTCACAGTTTAATTTAATCCTGCATTCTCCTAAAATAACAATATTCCTTCCTTCCTTTCTTGAGCTTTAAGTTTTTGACTCTCCTCATAGCAGAACAAGCCACTCTCCCTCCCTCAATTACAGGACACAAAGTAAGGGAATCGAGAAGAGATACGGGGAGGGGTGTTCAAATCATTCTCTTTAGTTCCAAGTGTGAGACAGATGCTATCAAGGACTGGAAAAGGAAGGTATGTTCATGGTTGTGGTTCAGAAGCCTGAGAGCTTGGGTTTAAAAATAGGTGAACCGAAATAAACACTGAAAGCTACTCAGATGGCACTGAAATAGAGTGGTAATTGATCTAATGCAACTTTTGCCTCGGATAACATCATTATTTGTGAAATTATGTCAGTGTTGCTACTGCCAAGTCAGCAAGCACTTACAGGACGTGACTTCTAATTTAGGAATTCGACTATTTGCGTCTCGTCTCAGAAGACAGCAGGAACTCGGTGGACATGCAGTAGCCAGACTCCTGAGAGCCCTGGTTTGAGATTGAAAAATTTGCAAAGTTGAAGTGTCCAGGAGGTGCCCTGCCAAGGTGCCCCTTGGAGGAAGGACTCGCTGCCCTGTGCTAGGGAGTGTGGTCTGCAGATGGCCATCGGCTGTCAGCTCCTGCAGGGTCTGCTGCAGCTGCAGAGATGCGCCAGCCCCAGGTTACACCCTTCTTGGGCCAGCCTCAGCCTGTGACTTAGTAAAGTTGGGGCATAAACTGAGGCCCAGGCATTTTGGCCCTGCTGGGGTCACTCTGGCGTGACCCAGCACTTGCTTAGTGCTCCCTGCCACGTTGCCCAAGCCTTGGCCAGTCTCACTTCTTCCTATTCCCAGCCCGCTTTCTCCCCGCTTCCTTTCCCAGATGTTAGTCCCTAATAAACACTTTGTACCCCAGACTCCAAGTCAACATCTTGCAGAGGACCCACTCTAGGACAGGTGTCTAAGCAGTTTCCAAAATCAATGCACGTTTCCTTTGCACCTGTTACACTCCTGAGAAAAAGGGGTGAAATCGTCTCTTCGTGCCTTCATGGAGCTGGCTGTAGGATCGTTTTTTTGGAATGCAAGTGGAAAAATCTTCTAAATTGTTTAAGACTATAATACTGTATTTTCATTTATTTAACTTCCACAAAATGAGATACCTGTGTAAAAATTACTGTCAGAAATGACAGTCATTTCTTTAGTCACTTTCTCTTTTGGCATGACTGCAGTGTCCTGGGCACTGTTCTGGGTACTGTGAATATTATGGCAAAAGATCTAGACAAGGACTCTCATTTAGGTTCATATAAGTAATCTGACAACATCTAAGTAAATAAATATGTTAATACAAGTAAATAAATATGTTAATGAGGAAGTACGGATACTAAAACCTGTGAAGAAAATAAAATGGGGGAGGTAGCAGCTGATGACTGGGGTCTGGGGACATTCTCTTGATCAAACGGTCCAGAGGCACTTCTGGAGGAGGTGGCAATAATGTTGAAACTTAAAACACAAAGATGGCCAGGCTTCTGCAGATAAAACCTTATCTGTTAGAATCAAAAGGACCCACAAGTTCTACCAACAGCATCACCTAAAGCAGCGGCCCCCAACATTTTTGGCACCAGGGACTGGTGTCATGGAAGACGATTTTTCCATAGATGGTGGGGGACAGTTTTGGGATGATTCGAGCACATTACATTTATTACATTTGCAGCCGCTCCCCAGCGCTAGCATCACTGCCTCAGCTCCACCTCAGATCATCAGGCGTTAGATTCTCATAACGAGCACACAACCTAGATCCCTTAAGTGCGCAGTTCACAGTAGGGTTCCTGCTCCTGTGAGAATCTGATGCTGCCGCAGATGTGACAGGAGGCGGAGCTTATGCAGAGACATGAGAGATGGGCAGTGGCTGTAAATAAGATGAAGCTTTGCTGGCTGCCAGCTGCTCACCTCCTGCTGTGTGGATCGGTCCCTAACAGGCCATGGACCAGTGCCGGTCCACAGCCAGGAAGTTGGCGCCTGCAGACCTAAATGACAGAGGGATGCAACTTGTTCAGACAGGTTCGGAGCACATGCTGGCATGCCAAGCCCTGTGTGGGCGCCACAAAAACAGAGATAAACTGGGAACAGTCCAAGGGCTTGAGGCATTCACAGCTAGTTAGTTGAAGGCAGAACACAACAGAGAACCTAACGCCAGCACCTTGTCTCAGACTACACGGTACACACATCGGTTCAGAGCTGTCAATCAAAGGTGTTCAGAGCTCCCTTTCTGGATGAGACCATTTACGTCTGTGAGCCCCTGGAGGGCAGGGGCACAAGCATTAGTGATTTTCACTATTTTCCCAGATTTTCTGTCTTTTTCCAGGTAGGGGGCAACAACTTCTAGCACAACTTTCCTGTTGGAAATCAGTGGCGGTATGGAAGGCCCAGCTCGAATTCTCAGACTGTGAGTGCAACGGTTGCACGTCAGGTCCTGGAGCTGGTATTGCAGAGTCAAGATGCAATGCGTTTGGCAGTTTGGCATTTCTTAGCCATCCGCAGCTCTTGCCCTATTCGCTCCTCATGCCTCCCGCCTGCCGTTTCCTCTCTGGGGCGCCTGTGCTTCCCTGATGTACCTTTCATTGTTCACATTCTGGATCAAGCGTTTCCTCCTCTCTCTACTCTCTCAGCCCCCAAACACACGCACAAAGAGAGTTGACCCCATCACCTCTGCACCTGCGCTGTAGCTGGTACCTCTGCATGCCTCCTTTTCTCCACCTGTCAAATGGGGACAATGATCGAACTTACCTCCTATGGTTGATCTGAGAGTCAAATCACACAATGTATGTCGAGATCTTAGACCCACGCCTGGTCAATTGTAAGCACTTAAGAAATGTATGCCAATAGAATTACATGCCTCAATCATGGAGAAATAATGACTGAATAATTACTAATATCTAACACTTATTGATCAGTTATTATGTGTAGGCACTATGCTTTCATAAGGATTTGTAAAAAGGCAACACTTATAAAAACCTAATGAAGTAGGTACATGTTGCAAATGTTTGTTTTCATCTTTTTCTCTTCTCTTAAGCTATAGCCTTTTTGAGGGAAAGACCTACATTTTATTAAATGCTAATATTTCTCTCTCTAGCTCCGGTTGTTAGCACAGCGTCTTTGGGTCAATAAATATTTGGTGAGTGAGTGAAGGAATAAATAAACTAATGAAGCAGGAGGTACCCCTGTTCAGAAGGTGGAGAAACTAGGACCCAGGGAAGAGAGGTGACTTTCCTGAGGACCACTGCGGAGTTTTTTCCATCCAGAGTCCAAGCAGTTCTCCACTAAATCAGCGCTTCTCGCACTTGAATGTGCACGCGAATCGCACGGGAACCTTGTTAAACATGGACATCATGATTCGGTAGATCTAGAGTGGAGCCCAGCATTCTGCATTTGGAATCATCTCCCGTGTGACACACGCAGCCTTCATCACGCATTTTGAGTAGCAAAGCATTAGACAACTTGTGTCAGTTTGCTCTGTGCCTGCAAGCAACAGAAGCCAACTCAGCTCACTTAAGTAAAAAAATGAATTTACTAGAAGGATGTACATGGGGAAACACCCAGAATCCAAGAAAAAGTGCAGAACTGAGCTCCAGCAAGGGTGGGGATGAAAGCACTTGGGACCCAGACGGGGAGGAGGTTCTATGCTGGGGGTGGGCGTGGGTCTCACTGTCAGGAGAAACCAGCTGCAACTGTGTTCTGCCCCTGACTCATTCTACTGTAGTTTACAATCCTGGGGGAGGGTATCTGATTGACTCTGTTTGAATCACTTACCATCCTTAGGGCAGGGGAGGGCGGAACATCTTGATTGATGTTCTCATCAACACCATGTGCAATGAAGAATGGGCATCTTCTTGGATAAAAATTGAGACTTTTATAATAAAAGAAGGGAGGCATTAGGCAGTGTCATCGCCTCTGTGGCAGATTTAATGATGAGTAAGAGATGATGCGTGGACACCACTGAGCATCCTTGGTGACCTCCACAGAGACTGATGCTAAGGTTGGATGGGCCAGAGATTTGGCTCAGAATGGAAACTGAATTTTTAATTCATGCATTAGATTTTTTACCCAGAACTGGTGAGCAAAGTGGCTTGCCTGCTCCCCTGGTGTATGTTATAGGTCATAGGTGGCATGGCACCTGCTTAGCAGGTATTTAAACAATCCCTTATCATCTTTAGGGACCTTCTTGTGTGATTTTTTTTTTTAACTTTGTCCAATTCTCAGCGGCTCGATTTTAAAGGTCATTATATCGACTACAAAGATGAATCGAGGGATGAGGTCATTTTTCATCCATGGAAACTCTTTGGTCTTGTGTGCTGTCGTTTCCATGCTCCGTAGATGCCGATCTGGGTTTTGAAAAGACAATTCTATTTCAACATAGTATTCTTTCGGGGGAAAAGACTGCCTTCCCTTCCAAAACTCAGCCTTGCCATCTCATCAAAGGAAGCCTTTGTGTCCACGTTTGTCCTGCTCCTATCTGGGAGAGCAGCTGCAGACTCACAAGTCCTACTCCAGATGAAGGGAGTCGTGGACTTCATTGTAATCGCCTTGTTGAAATATTAGGAATTGCATAGCGAGAGACTGGTTCTATGTTGCCATAATTTATGACAAAGGCTTGAGTAAATCCCCAGACATGGATTTTCTATAAAATCCTTCCTCGTGAAACTTTGTTGCACTGCAAAATGAAAAGAAGACGGGGAAGAAGAGAGAGAAAGGGGAAAAAGAAAAAGCCCGCAAGATGTGTATAAATCTCCGAGGATGCGGTTTCCATTCATCACATTTACTGTAAAGACAGGGATTTTATTTGGATGGAAAAAGAATGAATCATAGTGGTTTTAGAGTCTAATGTGAAGCTTGCTGGAAGCATTTCCCTCTGATCTTTCTGCTTCCTCAAGACCATCTGAATACGGAGGGAGGACGCATGCCAAGAATACTGCCTATCGACCCTAGAAGGCTCCGTGCTGGGGCTCTGTGCATCCGAGGACGGAGGGAAATCTCCGTTTTGTGTCTTTTACTGGGGACATTCATTGGTCTGTGAAGGTTTAGGGATACAATGTAGCTGTATCAGAAGCTTATTTTAGTAATCTAAATTATACTATATGAAGTGAGTAGAAGACAGAACAAGAGAAAGAGAGGTGGGGAGAGACGGGAGTGAAGAAGGAGAAGGAGGCAGGGAAATTTTTCAATCTTGTGGATTATTTCAACCACCATCTGACTCACAGCCTGAGAAAGCAGGAGATGGAAAATCTGATTCCACAGATCCCTCCGTTTGCCCTTTTGCCTCTTACGTTATGAGCGTCTTCTCTCGCTAAGTGCCAGATTGCTGTTTTTATTCAGCACGATCCCTTAAATGCAAGTCAACCTCTTCATCAGATGCTCAACCCAAGACACCGTGGTCTGTTCAAGATGGAGGGAAATGAGACCGTGTTGGACATACTGAGAAACTATATCCGCTGCTTCATGGCGTGGGTGACTTAAGAGGACTTTTGATTGACATTTTGACTCTACGTAATAGTCTCTTTATATGATAACTTTAGAATCTAATTGCCTCTTAAGGTTGCTGTCTACTGGGGTCCCCTTAAGTGAGCAGTTAGGAGATGAAGGTTGCGAATGGGTCAAAATTTAGCTGTTAATTGTTTACCCAATACACACGGAGAACCTCCTCTGTGCCAAGCACCATGCTGAGCTCAGGGGATGCTTCGTGGTGATGCAAAGACAAGTTTCTCACTGATCTTTTCAATACAATCACAAAGTTTGAAAGCTGAAAGAACCCTCGGAGGATCTCATCTATCAAGAACAACATTGAGCAACCTTTTATAGGCAAGCATTACTTCAGGGAAAATAAACATGTTTTATCTGCCATGTTCTTTTGGTTCATTCAAAGTGGAAAAGTTTTATTGAATTCCTTGAGTTCCTCATTCTCAAAAGTGAGCCTACCTACTCAATTGAAGAGAAGACCACCGATAAAAAGACTTGGCATTGCTCTTGGGACACTAAAATGCAAATATTTGGGTATACTTGGGAAGTAGTCCATGGAGTTAGTTTTCAAATTGTTAAATCTGAAATTAGGTCATTGGACTAATATCCCAAAGTGTAGGCAGGACACACATGGCCCCCAGGCTGCTGTTGCTCATGGTAGAGGTAGTGAGCGGGAAGCCGTGCTCTCTTGCATTCCAGATTCTCTGCAGAACATTGCACAATAACCCTCTTCTGGCTTGGGCATCTATTTTATTTAGAGCTCTTTTAGTTGCAGGATACCAAAAGAAAAGTGGAGGTATAAAATCTCACATGAATTGAAAAGCCGAGGTGTTAGCATCAAGCATGGCAGAGTCAGACCTTCAAGCCACTCAATCGGTACTGCACTTTTCCCTTCCCTCGACTTTGCTTTCCTCTCTGGGGGCTTCACTCCTAGGCAGGCTGTCTCACCAAGCACAGCCAGGCTAGCACCCTCCTAAATTTAAGCCCAGTCTAGGTCACGTCTGCTGCAGTTTTGGAATTAGAGCTGATGGGCTCTGCCTAGCCTTGAATCAGTCTCCATGGTCTCACTGGCCAGGATGGGTCCATTGGTCAGGGAAGAGCCAGCTTCATGGAAAACATATGGACAGAGAGTGTAGATTACTGAATGAAGGTGTAGATCCTGGAAATGCAAAGGAAGACTCTCTATTATCCTTTCTGTCTATCTGGTTGTTCATTCATCTGTGTGTCTATTCATCCATCCATCCATCCATCCATCCACCCACCCACCCACCTAGCTCCATATTCATCCATCTGCTCACTCACCAGCCACTCAGACAACCAGCTATCTAGTGACTGCTCCCCTGTTCGTTGTAGAAAGCAATTAGACTCTCAGAGCATGGCATATCTTAGGAGTTCTAACACTCCTATAGTTTTTTTTTTAAATAAATGAATAAACGAATTTCATGTTATTCTCATTTCTCACACAATGAAAATGTGGGCGACAACAGCTAACGTCAGACCTGAGATCTTCGCTCAGTCCCTCCATCTATACGTTTCTCAGGAAGATGTCGCTTTATCCACTCGGGATTAGGAGATTCCTGACAAGGCAGATGTGTTTGAATTATTGCCTAAACACACTGGCATCACACAAGGGTATACTTATCAGTAGTTTTATTAACCAGTGTTCATTCTCATCTCAGTATCATATCTACCTATTCAAAAGAAAAGTTTACTTTCATGGCAATGCAACATCTCAGAAACAAATACAAATGACATTTTTAATGCCAAAGCCAGGTACTTTCTTATTGCACTGAGCCCTAATTCATAAAGCTATTACCCAAACTATTGAAATATGTCCCCAAGTATATGTGTCTTAAGAAGGTTTTAAATATTACCATTAAACTGGTGGAGAGAATTAGAATGCAGGGGATCTGGAACACTTCCCACGAGAAGTACTTTAATACAGGCCAACAAAGTTTAAAGATGTGGGGATGGGAGGTGGGGTGGTCAAAGATGTCTTCACCATCATCTTAATAATAAGTTTTTACACATATATGTGACTTTTGGGGTCAATTTTAGGTGTCCTACAGGCCCAAGCCCATTTGATATATGCTTTATTTGAATTACAGCTGTATTAGTGTAGTGTTCCAAGATGCGAGTTCAGCAAGGGATTTACGATTGCTTATTTCTTTACGTTGTAAAAAGAATGGGCGTAGGAACTCTTGGGTTCATTATCTTGCTCAAGAAATATTAACTGAGCATATATATGTGTGTGCCAGGCACTGTTCTGGGATACAGCAGTGAGCAAACCAAACAGCTACCAATCCTCTCCTTTGTGAAGCTTAGATATTCGATGCTGGGTTCTGCCATTAAGGAATGATCAGTGCTTTCATGTGCCACTTGCCTCTGTGGGCATCTGCTTTGCTGTTTGTAATATGAGAGGTGAATGAACTCCACACAAAGCAAACAAAAGGAACAGCTTAAAGAACCAATCTTGGAGAAAGGAAAAGTCACAGAAGACAGGGTGCCTATGTTCAAATACTGAGAAAGGTGTTGTGTTGAAGGGCGAGGATACTGCTTGACACTACGTGATCTGTGCAGCTGCCAAGGATAGGATGAGGACTTTTCGAGACAGAGGTCAACCACATACGATAAGGTGCTCAGGAGGGTGAGTTCCTTGCTACTGAAAGTGTGCAAGAAGAGGCTGGAAGTGAACTTGGTAGGACACTGGAGAAGGCACAAGCATCAGCCTTCTAAAAGCCCTTTCACATGTAAGCATACGAGTGTCATTAACACCACCCTCCGCCATCTTGGTGCTGCACCACTTGGACCTCGTGGCCTCCACATTTGCAACAAGAGGAGAAGAGAAGGAAGGAAGAGGCCTCATAACTACCCTGGCCAGGAAGTGACACTAATCATTTCTCCCACAGGCTGCTGGCCAGAACAAGTCACAGGGCTCAAAACCAACATCCAGGAAGGCCAGGAAATAGAGGCAAGAACATGACTATATAGGAAGCACCATCTCTGTCTAAGATTTTATAGAAATGGACAGAATTCTAATACCTATTTTAGGGAGTTACTTTTAGAATTAAATGAGCTAATCCATTGCATCATCTAGTGACCGACATTCAAAAAAAAAAAAAAATGAGCCTTCCTTTCATCTTTTCTTCCTCTTTTCCTCGACTTAAAAGAGCACCATGTTACTGGGTTGGACCAATTGAAAAGATGCTCTATAGAGCCCCTAGGAGAAGGCACCGATGAAAGGGACTTACATGGACATATCCACATACCTTGATGTTTAAAATACCACCCTCAGAGGCACCTCCTTGCCATGTTTCACATCTCTAGGCTTGGGGTAGACAAGGGATGCAAGATCCAGAGGTGGGCATGGAAAGCCCAAGTGGGAAGCTGTCAGTGACAATTTCAGCTAGGCTGGCCTTGCGGAGGAGGGAGGCAGCATTAGCTCAAAGACCCACCACCCACAGACTTGCTATTATATATGTAGTCAGAAAGGCTATTTCCCCTCCATGGTGTAACCTAGGTATAGGCTGCCCATCTGAATCTAAAATGAATTCAATTTAGCCTCACATAATTACTTTTTTGATTCCTGATGATGACATGCAGTTACGAGGAAAATTGACATTCTGTCATTTCTGTTCCAATGAACTGGACTCCTACAAGTCCCCTCCTTGGTACTTTGTGGCAGCCGGGCCACCTGCTCTTCTTCTGAAGAGAAATTAGCAAGCACAAGGAGCTTGGAAATATAGAATCCTAAGCCAGGTGCCTTATTTTTTTTTTAAAGAGAGTTGTGAAATGAATCACGTACTTAGCCAGGGTTTTGCCTGAACCTCTTTCCCCAGCTAACCCAACAGACCACCTTTTGGAAAGCACTCAGGATGGCTCTCTGCTTTAGAAATATAGATTCTCTCACCCAAAGATTATTTATGTTCAAGGTCAATTTTTAAAAAAATTTCAAACGATCGAGGAGTCTGGAGACATCTCCAGTAAATCATAAAAGGTCCAACAGTTCCCGACACAGGAACATGTGCTGTTTTGTCACGGCTTCCCAATGCACTCTTCGTCCCTGCCCAAGGGCCACAGAATGACTATGGTGTTCTGAATGATGCCATAGGGAAGGGGAGTCCATCCAAGCTAAGGAGAGGCCAGTCGGGCAAACGGAACAGGGCTTGACAAGAGTCTTAGCACGTGGTTGACGTGTGAGCAACAGCCTTGAATCTTACTGATGAAAGAACGAAATCCACAGGAGCCTAAACAGAGGGTCCCAATGTCAATCTTTATGGAAGCTGAGCCTTCCCGTGTACCCCCGATGGATGTAATTTAGATGATAATCCCATGACATGGTGAGAAAAAACATGAACATTAAACCGTAGAGCAGTGCTTCTCAAGGGGACAATTTTGCCCTCCCCCTCAGAGGACATTTGGCAATATGAAGATACTTTTGGCTGTCACGATGGGAGGAATACTACTGGCATCTAATGAGTAGGGGCCAGGGATGCTGGCCAGCATCCTACAGTGCATGGGACAGCTGTCCACAAGATGAAAGTATCTGGTCCAGACAACTGATAGTGTTGAGCTTGAGAAATCCACCAGGGAGCAAGGGGCCAAGGCACATGATACTGTCCACTTAGGAAAAGTAATGTCTGCTGTGTTGGGAAAGACAGTTTCCACTGGACGGGGGGGAACTTCATGCTGAGGTGAGAGAGGTAAAAACTTTTCATCTGAAATCATAAATCTGATCACGTGTCTTCTGTTTAAAATAATTACACATTGTATTAACAATCATAATACTATTTCATACCCTATTAATATATGTAACTATAATTTATCAACATATAATAAAAATAAAAAAAAACAAAAATTACATTGTACACCTTGAATAAAAAAAAAAAAAGAAAAACCTCCACTGAATATCTATTGTTTTTAAGAAAAAGTCCAACCCATATAATACAACCCCGCCAAGGATCTGTGTCTATGTTTTCCTCAACTTTTGCAGGAAGGAGAGGAAAGCCTGAACTTAGGAAAGGCACATTGATCAGAGAACACTCCCTTCAATGTCAGCTCAATGGAAAAGGTTAGAAAAAGACATCTAAAAATAATCTGTCATTGCTACACTTGCAAACAATGGGGGGAGGAGGAAGTGGTGGCAAATGAATCTCACACGTGGACCACGTGAGGGCTCTTAGCAGATTGACCCTCAAAGAGCAATAAATGTCTGATTTGTCTTTAAGGGACTCAGGTATAACTAAAACAAGAAAGAGAGAGGAGAATCATACAGACATCCTTCTTCCTCCATCCTCCATTTGGAGTCAAAGCCTTGCTTTCTACTTAGCAGCTCTTAGGACTCTAGAGAAGAGATGGCTGAAGAAATTTGGGACATTTGACTTGTGACTCTCTACCGCACTATTGCTAACAATTCTTCAGGAAAGGGACATATCACTTCTCCCAGCTTTGTGTTGGGTTTCGATTTGTTTCTCTTTGGCACAACGTGGTGCTGAGACTGGACTTCAGGCAGCCTGGTTTTATTCAGGTTACACACTGCTCCGCCCTGCTCGCTGGCCCCCACCCGCTGGACTTCTTTCAAGACCTTGAGCATCATGGTGCTGTTTCCTGCAGGTTCTTCCCTCAGCTTGGCTTCCAGGTGCTGCCTGTCCTTCTCTATGCACTTCCTCCCCTTGCACCCTGCCTGCAAATGGTTTACACCTGCTCGTCTTTCTAATCACAGATCAAACATTATTTCTAGAGAGATTTTCCTGACTTCGTCCAATCTGGCTTAGTTTCCTTTTTTGTGCATTCCCATGACTCCCTTGTCATGCTTATAATGATGGCATATTCAGTAGGTTTGTGTGTTTTTCCACCTTTTGATGGGCAGCTCCATGAGGCTGGGGCCAGGGCTGCCTCTACATGCCCTGCACAAAGGCATCTAGCCAAGGAGGCAGGTGGGGTCTAAACTAGCCTTCCCTCTGCTGGCCTGGCAAGCCATGGCTGACACTCTCATTGCTGTATCCA
This sequence comes from Indri indri, assembly GCA_004363605.1. Classification (NCBI taxonomy): domain Eukaryota; kingdom Metazoa; phylum Chordata; class Mammalia; order Primates; family Indriidae; genus Indri; species Indri indri. The sequence continues at coordinate 2,568 of RJWJ010025718.1, read as the reverse complement.
TGGCACCTAGCACAGTGCCTGGCACAGAGCAGGGCCCCAGGAACTGTGGATTGATTGACACTGTCTGACCAGGCCGCAGCACCCTCCGTCACTGAGATAGAAAACAAAAGTTGCTTCCCAGGCAGAGCAGCCCCCCAGGCCCGTGCAGCCGGCAGCCCCTCCTCGTCAGCACGCACTGCACACTGGCCAGCCATCAGCCAAGCTGCAATCTCAATAAATCAGGAGGCTGGGACACCGTTTTCCAGGGACCTGCCGGAGTCCACCTGGGAGCCCAGCAAGGCTGAGAGGCCTCCAGCCATTGGTCTCGAAACTCTCAAAAGCAACTGGTGAAAACCACCAGTGGATTGTGAAAGAAGTCATCCCTCCTCCCTTCCTCTGTAGGCAGAGGTTGAAAGTCACACCTGGCTTCTAGGTCGCTGTCTCCTTGTAACCCTAGGTAAATAGGATCACCTCTCTAAGTTTTTGTCCCTTCATTTGTAAAATGGATGTGATAATACTAGTCCCTACCCCTCAATGTAAATGTGGGAATGCACACAATGTTCAAATAGAGTACCTGGCACATGACACATACATGTCTGTGTGTGTGTGTGTGCGTGTATTTTAAATGAAGCCTCTCCCTATAACGGCCCCAGATTGAACCCCAGATACATGGAATTAGACAATGTGGACAGCAATCTCCATCTAGGCTGTCTTGCTTTTTTTTTGCTTCTACCCAGGTTTGTTAGTTCCCAAGAGGTTGTCCAAGCCCAGACACACCCCCAGAAGAGTCCTCACTGCCAACAAAAGGAGGAATGGAAGATAAGAGAAGTCTGTGTGGAACCTTAAGGAGACAAGGGTACTCCTTGTTCTTACCAATGCAGGTATTTCCAAGGCTTCAAGAGAGACCCAGAGCTTACAGCTTTGGTGCCACAAAGGGGCACCACGTGGACAAGGACCTAGGCCCCAGCCAGAACCATTCCCTGTTTATCTGTTTCATAGATTAGCATTCAACATCAGTTCTCATTTTGGGGAAAAGAGAGCTCTTCTGCTAATGAATAAACATACGAGTTAGACGGATGCTTATTGCTACTTACTAGGATGAGATTCTATGTGTACAACACCATATAGGCTGTCTATACGTGTGAATATGGCTCTAGAAAGACAAAAACGGTTCTACTGGATGCCAGCTTAATGGTGGGAAACACTGATAGAAGAAATCTCAACTTGAATATCTTGCATTTTATAGCCAAGTGTTGGGGTTTAACAAGAGTCTAGATGTGCTCACCCATCCAATTCATCCCTCTCACAAACATTCCCTGCAGCCCTCTGTGTGCTCGGCACTTTGTTAGGCTCTGGGAGACAGACAGAAGAATACGATACAATCATTTTCTAGAAATGGCTTACCCCTAGTTGGGAGGGGAGAATATTGAAACTGTTAGTTTCACTACTATATTCACTGCTATAATAATATGATTTAATGCATTCAACTAACATTTATTGAGCACCTCCTGCATACCAAGCATTATTCTAGGCATTAGGCATACAGCAGCAAAGAAAACAAAGATTCCTCTTCTCGTGGAGTTTGTGTTCTAGGTGAAGGGAAGGGCACAATAAAAATATTGGCTAGAGACAAGTGCTTTGCCTAGTGAAGCAGGTACAGAGATGAAAAGTGATGGGAAGGGGCTGCTATTTTAGATCAAGTGGCCAGGAAAGGTCTTTTGGAAGAGGTGACATTTGGGCAAAGAGCTGACTCAAATGAGGCTATGAGTCATGGCAGGTTCAAGGAGGTGTGCTCTAGGCAGAAAGAAACAGCTGGGCAAAAGCTCTGATGGGTGGGCCAGGTGCTGTGGCTCACACCTGTGATCCCAGCACTCTGGGAGGCCAAGGTGGGAGGACTGCTTGAGGCTAGGAGCTCGAGACCAACCTGAGCAAGAGCAAGATCCCATCGCTACAAAAAATACAAAAATTAGTTGGACATCGTGGTGTATACCTATAGTCCCAGCTACTCAGGAGGCTGAGGCAGGAGGATCACTTGAGCCCAGGAGTTTGAGGTTGCAGTGAGCTGTGATGAAGCCACTACACTCTAGCCAGGGCAAGGCCCTGTCTCAAAAAAAAAAAAAAACAAAAAAAACAAAAAAAAGCTCCTATGGGGAGGGTACTTGGAATGTTCCAGAAGCAGTGGGGAAACCAGTGTGGCTGAAACCCAGGGAGCAGTGGAAAGATAGGATGGAGAGTGGTATGGCCAGATCATTTAACAGTACCCACATTGCCAAACAGCCTTCAATAGGAAGCAAGCACCACCAACAAAGGAAAACAAAACAAAAACAAAACCCAGCTACTGTGGTAATGAAATTGCGCAAGCAAGACCTACAGTTTATTACCAGGTGAGTAAGACACCTGCTGCAATACTCACTTAGTAAGGTGAGTTCCAGGGTTGCTTAGACTTGAAGAAGCTGGAGATTCCCTGTTATTTCCAGCTAACAGTAGGAGTCAGGCGCAGAATGAAGGTGTGCCCTGTTAGCCATCTCTAGAGAACATCTCTCCCTCTTTTTGACTGCCCAGCACCTTCCTATGTTGGGGAATTCTCCC